>JARPMJ010000389.1:0-290024 GCA_033366665.1 Phoxinus dragarum | reverse complement strand
TTATGTAGATGTATGACAGAAATAAAGTCTTATGGGTTAATAGTGTAATAATGTGTAACGGCTGGAAGTCAGTTGTAGTTCTTGTAGTTTCTCGTACAAATTGGCGTGAGATTGAGTTGGATTTTCCCCATGATGAATATCTGTATTAATTGAAAAGTGGCCTACAGAGCAATTTCCAAAACCACCCAAGTCTGTAGAAGATTTATAAACGTTGACGCGTTTGCCACTATCATGATCACAGCTTCTGCATTTACAATTGTTCTTCTTGCAATTCGTACATCCTGCTTTGCTGTTATCTGAACCCATTTGCTTTTCTAGAAGGTTTAAGGGATCAGTTTGAATCATCTGGCTCCTAAACTTGTGAATGCAGTTTGTATTTATAGTCTTTCATGAGCGCATTGAGAATCTGAAGCATGCATTTCCTGCCAATCGACTGTTTTCACATGACTAAAACTTGCATAATATATATTTCTCCCCCAAACCTGATGAGCATGTCTGTCTGTGACATACTTTCTTTAGAAAGATTTCTTTGGAAGTTTTGTTTGGGAAATAAAAGCATAGCAAATGGCTACTTTCTAAACAACCATGGAGTAGCTTGACCTCTACATAACTGCTTGATCAACCCTACAGCACATCAAAATGTATAGCAGAGATGTGTTATAATTAGAGATGTGTTATAATATTCATTTCAAAATAAACAAACATAGTTATTATTAGTAAATAAAACGTATTCATGTGCATTGGTTGATTTCATTTACAAATGTAACAATACTTTGGCAAATATCTGATTTTCCCCAACTATCTCACGGCCAATTCGTACGAATTCGTACGAGTGATTAAAAGGTGGCTAATTCGTACGAACTCGTACGATTTGTCTAAACACAGGAGAGGGGTGTTTTAGGGGGCGGGGGTCAGGGGTAGGTCATTCATACGAATTCATACGAATTGGGCAACTCGTAAAATATGTAAGATTTATCAAAAATCTTACTAATTCGTTCCATTCATAAAATTTGTATGAAGTCGCATGAGATTGGGTTGGATTTTCCCCATGATGAATATCTGTATTAATTGATTAATAACATATACTATTAACCAATAGTGTAAAGTAATGTGTTAATGCTTGTCTAATGGTCTGGTGTTGAACTAGCGTGCTAGAGGAGGCATGGGTTCTGATCCACCCTCGAATAGTTCATTTTTCTTTTCTCATTAAAACCAATAATGTTTGTTTTTAATGAGAAAATGTAGTTATTTGGTGAATGCAGGTAAAGTGGGTCACTTTTTGTTAAACGTGTAATGTAGATACCTAAATGTTAGTTTTCCTTTCATTTTCTTTTAATTTCAATAAATTGTATTAAGTTTCAGCAATAATATTTCAATTTTGAATACAGTTAATGTGATGTGTTATTTGCACCAATACACTTTTCTTTTTAAAATCATGCACTCCAAGCAAATGTATTTTCGGCTAAAGAGGGCCCTCCCCTGTTTTATAAAAGAAAGAACGCAGTTATACCCAACCAACCAAATTTAAATTAAGAAATGTAAGGGTCAAGAGCCCAACTAAAACACATACTGATGACCATAATGGTAACTTAACGTTTTCTCCTTCAGTGATTCTGCTTGTTATCATCAGGTGTCTTCAATAATGCTCAATCATAAACTTAATTAATCACTTAATTATCTCATTAACTTTAACACTGCTTCAGTGTTCATTTAACACTCTCTGAGTGTGGACTCATATAAACACTGAGCAGTGTTAATTTAACACTGGGGATTTTGCTGTATACCTGAACTTGTTTAATGTTTTACAGAAAGAGTGATTTATTGAACAAATCGGCTATTGAGAATTAGGTTCAGAGAATTGGATTTAGTGTTTTAACAATTGCAAGTTAGAAATGAAAAATTATGTCAAAGGCACCTTTCACCTTGAGGGAGTTCTCCTTTGATCTGAACGGTATGCAAAAAATGAAGATTAACCAGGCATTAAGACAACTGAGTGGAGTTCTCAACGGGTCGGGTCGGCCCGACAAACCCGACGGGACCCGCGGGGTCGGGCCGGGTTCGGGTCGAAAATATAAGCAAATGACTCGGGTCGGGTCGGACCTCGGGCTTAATCTTTTCCGCACAGTGAAAAAAAAAAAAAAAAAAACCATCGCTGCTGTTCACCGTAAAGAAAGTCTGGCTGCTGCGTGTAACGTGGCGTGCATCATGGAGAGGGGTGCGGGCAGACCTGACGCCGCTGCGTGCGCGCCCTTTAGCCTGGAGAAGAAGATGGAGTTGGTGAAAAGTAAACTTGCCGCAGGTGAATTCACCATCGCTACTAGGAGTGGGAAATCAGAGGTCTGGAAAGTGTTTGGACTGGTGCTGGATTCTGATGGAAATTCTACAGGTTATGTACAGCCCGCCCCGCTGGCTGGGTACGTGTTTGAGTTCTTTTTATTTATTATTGTGTGAAGATTTTTATTTAGACTAAGGCATATTTATATTTATATATTTAAAGTTTATTGTTTCAGTTGTTTGTATTGTTAAAAGGCGTGAACATTAAAGGGTTGATTTGAATTCCCGTCTGCTGGTCATAACGTGTATGAGAAAAAAAATTCACGGCCGTCGGGCCGCGGGCCGGGTTCGGGCAGATAATTCATGTTGAAGTGTGTCGGATTAGTTCGGGTCCGGGCTTTAAAAGCCACGGGCCGGGTCGGGTCGGGTTGTAATTTTCAGGCCCGTTGAGAACTCTACAACCGAGCACAGTATAATCAACTTAACTCTTTCCCCACCAGCATTTCCTTTTTGATCATTTTCACAAAATGATTATGGTCCTTGCAGTTAATTAAGGTAGGGCATATTCTTGGTCTTTGCTCTAGCTTATGATAAACATTTTGTAAGATTTTATATTCTAATTGCTGAACCCATCAGATACACTTTTGACATAATTATAATGTCCTTGTTATTCAGCCTGAGGGCGGCGCTGTAATAATGATTGACAGGCACGCATACACAGCAAAAATCCCCAGTGTTAAATCAACACCTCTCACCCCTAATTTCCACCAACTGCGGAACGGCTGCCGTTCCGACTCCGGCGATCCGCAGCCCTCCCGGAGCAGATACGCAGAGCTTCTATTTTTGCCAGATGCCGGAGAGCTTCGCAGCACTACAGGGCAGAGAGCGCAGGACACACTAAAAAAAAATGTTTTTTGGCACTGTTGTTTATACCCAATTATTTTTTGTTAAAGTAACACAGATATATTTATTTTACCTCCAAAAACACTATTATATTGCGTTTAATTAACTTAACCTGTATAAGTTTCCACTATACTTAATTACCAATCGTTAAACTAATGTAAAGGGTTTAATTTAGCGATTAAAAAAAAAACAACCTGATGTGGTGATTTCCAACTTATTGGATGAAGACGGCGTGCGAAGAAGGTGAAAAGGTGCATGGCAGAGCTAGATATATCAGCCATAGAAAAAATAAAGTTAATCTAAAGGCAAAGTCTTTCATTTCTGTTAGTATTTCTGAAAGTCTGTTCTGGGGAAGCTTTTAATATATTGCACAGAAAAAAATTTATTTTGGCTGCTTGTTCAAATTGCTTAATTCAAATGAGCTAAAGCAACACAATTGCTAAACATTTTGTCCAAACTTAATTTGATTGTGTTCAATCTGCTTAAATATATGTACAATTTAAGTTTACTTAATTCATTTGTGTTGGATTACATGAATGATTTGTGTTGCATTAACTGAAGCTGGGCGGTACTTGTTAGTTCCCAGCATGCTTTGCATACAGCTGAATTAAGATAGAATAAATGTTGAAATTAAGTGTTAATTTACGTGTTTTTGAAAAAATGAGAAAAGAGGAAGACTTGATAGTGTGTAATTGTGTTTAATGTACAATTACATTGGAATTATTGGAACCATTGAAATTACAGTGGGTTACCATTGTGGAGAAGAGTGGAGCATTTGTAATAAGTTAAATTGATAAATAATGTAAATCCAACTGTATCCAATAAACTTGAGTATGTTCATTAAACTTAACCAGTTTAAGTTATAGGGAAGCAATTTCATTGATTTGGTTGGACATTACTACTTCATGTAGATTCTTTGTCACTAGTGGTGGAAATTTTGATTCTTTCCAGAGACTTGTTCATTTTTAGTTCGTTCACCAAAATGATTTGTTCAGATTCGTTCACTGATTCGTTCAGTGACCATTTTTCCCATAATACACAAATACGTCAGCAGGTGCGCCAAAATGTGTTGTTAACTAACGCATTTACTTGTTACAAAATAAAAACTGATTTGACTTTATTAAAGATACAATATGTAACAATTTTGTAATAAAAGATCCAAAAATCACTTGGACAGTGTGATATATTTCCTTGCAGTTATGTACTTACAATATCCCAAAAGTCTCCAAAGATTTTTTATTTCAGAGAAATTCCAATTTTAAATAATTTAAATAATAAGTCTCGGAAAAAAATGTTGCCTGTCAGTGACGCAATATCCGCACTATCCCTTGGTTTCCGCAATATCACGTGGACAAATTCGTAAGTAAAAAAAATCCTCTAGCTGGGACACGAACTCAGGTCTCCCACGTTATATGATGGCACACTTGCCCACGACACTATTGTGATGCGATAGCCTATATTGTAATTATAAATTATACAAAATTGTCGGCCGCGTCCCCGCACCCACGCATGTAATAGCCTATTATGATTTCCGTCATTATTTTATATTCTGTACAAGGTGGGGCCGGCCAGTCCGTGACCGAGATTATGAAAGGTGCAATTAAATACAATCGGATATCTGTTGTTAAAAAATATTAGGCCATTACTTGCAAATGTCCGTTCAAATTTAATTTTACTACGATTGGTTTGAACACGTAAAACAACACTTCATTAACTATAAAACATCCTAAAACTACACAGTATTAGGCCCTAACCTACCAAATCATTTGACAAATAGCTGTAACAGGATAATATAGCATAACATTTCGCGTTCCTTGTAGTTAATTCATTATCATGACATAAAATTTCGCGTTCAGACGTACAGGTAATACAAAAACTAATAAATGACCTCATCCGTGATCATGATTCATTAATTCCATACGTCTCTGGATGTTGAAAACGACATCTCCCATCGTTCCACTCTCCTTCAGAGCATCATCAAGATTCGCCTTTGTTATTGTTGGAAACAGCGCCCTCTTGTGGCTCAAAATAATACATACTGTAGCTTTAAAAAATGGTGCCCTACTCATTAAATGGATAAAATAAGTCTAAATAAGCGATCAAAGTCATTACACTCTTTTATCTTTTAAATTACACTCTTTTCGGATGACCAAATCACAAGTGTTTTTTAATTTGTTTGCATACTAGGCTAGTTAACATTTTATTTGTTTGGTCAGAACGAGTTAAACGAGGAGTTGTGTTCTGTATGTAAGATATGAATTGCGCTTTGCATCCACTTTCTGCTAGGATTGATGAACTAGACCGACAGAATGGCCGACCTAGTACACGAACTGGGTATCGCAACCAGTTTGTTCAATTCGTTCACGAACGGGAGATCTCTCTCTCGTTCAGACTCAAAACAGAGCAATATGATATTCATTCAGCAGAGTAGATCCAACCAATTACATGCCCCTTCTAAGCCCCGAGCTGAAATGCTATTAGCTGACGTGAGTCACGTGACGCAAATGAGATGGAATGACTTGGAATGACAAATGAGATGGAATACACTTCTCTTTCTGGTGCCACTCATTTTGAAGTTAGCAGATTACCTGATGTAGTTTGTAGATTTTAGTAAAAACGAAAATTTTAAGCTGTCTTTTAATAAATTAAATCATTAGCTTGCACTGTTAACTTCGTCGTCATTATTATCTTGACGTTCGAAACAACTGGTTCTTTCATTCACGAACGAGATGTATTTAACAGTTCATTTGACTCGTTCAAACTCAAAGCAACTCAATAAAGGGCGTATTCGTTCACTAGATTCAACAAATCACATGTTCCGTCCTCGTATCATACTCGAAGGCTATTGGCTCGACGTTTAGTCACTCTTTGACAGATGAAACGGTCCACAGAGCTACACGGTTCACTGAGCTACGCATGCGTGCAATAGCGACGCGCAGCGGTGGAGGGAGGAATTTCAGTGAACGAGAAATATGAGTCAATGGATAACGTGAACGAGAATGATTCGTTCACCTAAAAGATTCGTTCAAAAAGAACGATTCGTTCACGAACGTAACATCACTATTTCTCATTCAGTTGTGTTGTCACAACACTAGGAGCTTACATAGATTTAAAAAAAATACATTAATGTTAAAAATAAAATAATTTACTTGTGTGGAACTACTGTCCATAATTGAATTAAGTTATTTTAAAGAGTATTTTTTTTTGAGTGCAAGAAGTCGAGCAAAAAACAGAACAAACCAAAACAAAATAAAAGATCCGTTTAATTTTCAAAATAAAATACACCGTGATCATGGCGGATCATATTTCCCCTACACTACACCTTGAAAACGTCATATCGAAACTACATAACGCGCGATCACACGTGAATTAGCGAGATCTCGTGGGTACTCGGCCGCAGCCGTTCCGCAACAAATCCGGACCTGGTGGGTATTGAAGGACAGCGGAGCACGGAGCCGACACGCAGTGGAGCCACATGGTCCCCACTCTACATAGTGTTAAAGTAACACTGAAGTAGTGTTAAAGTTAATGAGATAATTAAGTGATTAATTAAGAGATGATTGAGCATTAGTGATGAACACCTGATGTTAACAAGCAGAATCACTGAAGGACAGAGAAACACAAAAACTACAACTGACTTAAACCACAGCTTTTCTTAAGATCCTCAGAGGAGGATTTAACAACTCCACGAACATTACCAGCTTCACTTATTACTAACCAGACTGACTTTATTTCTGTCAGACATCTACAGAAGTTCTTTTGAGAATTAACAGAGGTTTAGTTGTTGATGGTTTATCCACCACCACCACAGCATCGATCAAAGTCAATGGTTGATAAAGCACAATTACCTGTCAAGAAGAAATGTGGCAAGCTCTGCATCCAGCTTGAACCCTTTAAAATACCGTAGATCTCTCCGTCTTCCAACACATTCATCAATCCAACACACCTGCGAACTTCAGGCGTGTGCATGTGATATTCTAACGTGTGCGAGGGAATCTGTAGTGTGTGCATGAACTGTGCTTAGCCCCTTTTCACACAGCGCGTTGATCCCCGGGAAATTGCCGCAAAATTGCCGGATTGCCTTCTGTGTGAATGCAAACACGTCCCGGGATTGATGCCGGTATCGATGCCGGGTTGGGGACCTAGTAACATTGCCGGGATCAGTCCTGGAACGCGCCCTGTGTGAACAAAAGCCAGGATCAATGCCTAAGGTGTGTGTCGTAGTGATGACGCACGTGCCATCGCGTGACTCTGTTACTCTTAGAAGAAAGTTTGTGATCGTCATCAACACGAAAAAATGTCTGCAAACTGGAACAAAGCAGAGAGCAGGAGCTCCTCACTATCCGCGCTGAAGCTGAGATCGTTCGCCAGCTCTGTGGAACGGCACGCGATGCGTTAGTGTGCATGTTTTCCACGCGCACGTTACACGTCTCATCCTGACGTCACGTGCTTAACAGGATCTTACCGGGATGTGTGTGAACGCACTCACAGATCCCGGAAAATCACTGGCAGTGTGAATGAACCAAAATCAAACGATTTAATGATGCTATTTCGCAGTATACCCCCCTACTGGACACATCCGGAACAACAGGGGCGTAAAACTGCGTTGGCCGTATATCTACGGGCTCCAGGTCTGCCTCCCCATATAGCAACTAACACTGTTCATCATCTCACACCTCATTTCACACAATATCATTTGAAACGCAAAGACTACAGTGTAGGAATCACATACAGTATACTTCATAATGATTTTACAGTATACTTATTAATGATTCATTTAGCAATAAAATATCCATCAAAACATCAATCAGTGATGTTTGCATTATGCATTATCACTTTATGTGTATTAAAAGAAGAATTACACAGCTGAAAATCCAATGGTAGGAAGGAAGAGGTAGTTAATTATCAGTCTCGAATCTAATAAAAACCTCTCACATGGTTCCCATACTGGAATGATAACATAACCATACTCGTACATGAACATGTTTTTCCTGTAAATGGAGACTGGTCTTGTAAAAAACAAAACCGTAAAAAAACAAAACGGTCAATGACTGTCAGCTATCACTGTAATATATATATATATATATATATTTAAAAAACAGTCAATGACTGTCATTGTTTACATTTTTCTTAAAAAAAAAAAAATAATACATTTCAATTGTTACCATTGTTGTGTTTTGCATGCTGAATGTTGAAGTCATGTGTGTGACTCAACCATGATCAATTCAACATAATGTCAGAAATATAAAGGGATTATGTCAAGTTCAACCCAATTAAGTTTCACAAGGTGTTAATGAAACAAGTGTTAAGAGTTGCCACACATTTTTTACTTTATTGATTTACTTTCTGTGGTACTCAAACCAATCAATTAATCTGAACTTGTGTTTTCTAAGTAAACAAGGATTAGAATGTGTATAATACAGAATACTAGATTTTCATAACTAAGTTAAGACATTAAGTAAAGTTAACTAAACCGTGTTAGTTGTAATCACTGTTTGGATTGGATTGTGTATAATGTAACTTAACTGAGGACAACTATTCTTAACTTGTGACATTAGATGATACTGTGTATGCAAATGTGCTGGCAATGGGTTGAGTTTCCTCATATTTAGTGGGCAAAACACCTTAGACATTTTCAGTTACTCTTCATACAGTCACAAGTGACAGACGTAGAGACTCTGAGGAAACAAACCACTGAACTGCAGGACATAATGGCATCCGGATGTGAAGGTCAGTCTAAATGAAACAACACACTGCAGCTGGTCCACACACAACAAGCCCAAACTCAGTAAAACCAGCTTGCTGTGTGTGGACCAGATACGGCCTGTGTGACCTTTGCTGCTGCCAGAACTATAAGCCATTTTTAACTGTGTAATGAAGCAGCATGTTTTAGTCATTTAATTAACAAAATGTGTTTCCTCATAATAGTGAGAGTGAAAAAAATCAAGTATACTGAAAGAATGGAAGAACCTTCTATCATGAATATTATGCTGTTGGGCTCGACTGGATCAGGAAAGAGCGCTTCGGGAAACACCATCATAGGAATTAGAGAAACATTTAAAGAAGATTTTTCTCCTAAATCTGTGACCAGAGCCTGTGAATCAGTAAAAACAGAGCTGGGTGGACAAATAATCACAGTGATCGACACTGTAGGACTCTCTGATACATCAGCGAAGATTAAAAAGGCTGAAACTCAAATAGAGAAGATGCTTACTCTTCATAGTGTTGATGTGTTTCTGCTGGTGATCAGACTGGGTGAGACTTTCACGAAGGAGAAAAGGAATGTTATGCAACTGAGCAAGCTTTTTTTCGGATCAAAGCTCTTAAATCACGCAATAGTGCTCTTTACTCACGGAGATCAGTTACATGAGCCAATAGAGAGATATCTGAGTAAATGTGAAACACTGCAGTCAGTAGTTGGTCAGTGTTCAGGAGGTTTTCATGTTTTTAACAACAAAGATGAAGATCGATCTCAGGTCACTGAGCTTCTGGAAAAGATAAACACTGTGAGAGAGAAGAATGGAGACAGCAGATACACCGAGGAGGATAAGAAGACTCTTCTACTCGAGCAACGTGATGCTGCAGCATCAATATTAGCCGGAGCAGTAGCAGCAGCAGCAGCAGGAGCAGCGATAGTAATAGGAACAGTAGCAGGAGCAACAGTCGGAGCAGCAGTAGGAGCAACAGAAGCAGCGGCAGAAGCAGCTTCAGTGGGAGCAGCTGCATTAACTGTTGGGAAAGCAACAATAATGGGAGCAGCAGGAGGTGCAGCTCTGGCAACAGTTAGTGCATATTTGTGTTATGCTAAGTAATTATCATTATAATTATTACCACAGTTTCTTATTCCTTATATATTTTTTCCAGTGTTTTCCAAACAAAAGAGCATCAAATTTAAAGAGTTTTGATGTGTGAATTCCATAAAATAAGGCATCTTGTTCTAATCATTGGTGTTCGACGGCTACCCTCCTGTGGCTGTTTATGGTACTGCAGACAGTGTATTTTGTCCCTATTATCTTGCTGTAGTAGATTCGCTGCTGTGGGAATGTTTGGTTTCTGACGTTTCAGCTCATTAACAGATTAATTGTGATAATAATATGTTTTAAGTGAATCTGTTCGACGCAATTTATTTCATACGTGTATTTGAACAATATATAATGCATTTAGCACAGTTTTTGAGATTGTTAAAAAATAGATTTACATGTGCGTCACACGAGCGGGAGCTATTTATTGTGGTCATATGTCTTAACAACCTGACAATTATTTGAGTTGAGTTGTTATTTCTATTTTTCCAGTCTTATGAATGTCTGCAGTAGTTTCTCTTCAGCCAACATGATTTGTACTTATTTTTCTATCTAAAAGGCATGTTGCTTTTGTGTTTATTCTGTTATAAATGTTAAGTATTTAGCAATGTATGATGTTTTCCCATTATCGTCCACAATATATTATCCTGTATTAGTAGGCTACACTGTTATTAATTACAGGTATATTACAGTTTTTACATATACCTTGTGTTTTACTGATGTGTTGTGTTGACTGCTCGAGTGATCGCTGCTGTGGTCTTTAATGAATGTCTGCAGTTTCTCTTCAGCCAAGTGATTTGTACTACCTTTTCTATCTAAAAGGATAAATCAGAGTTGAAAGAATCCTCGTGTGAGTGTGTCATTCAACATTCATTCCACAGTCATGTTCCCTTTCAAGAGTACTCTTGTATTGCGTAAGCTCGTATTGCATAAGCTTGCTTACGCTGCGGAAAACTCCTTTTCCACATTTATTTTAATTTATACAGCCTTCCTGCACTTCCAGGATCTTTCGTGAGTTATTTTAAATGGGATCTATTATGCAAAATTCACTTTTATAAGGTGTTTGAACACAGATGTGTAGCTGTGTTAACAACCGGCCTATAAAGGTAAACATCCACCCACTCCTTTCTTTTTATAATCCACATCATAAACGGTCTCTCCAAACAAGCGGTTCCAGGTTTCTAATGTAAGATTAGGGGGAAGCCCCGCCCATGACTGCTGACAATCTGCCTTATTAGCATAAATCCCACCCTGAGTGAGACATTACTGTTTTCTCGCTGTAGCTGCAGGAGATACACAATATCTTTGCCAAAAAAACATTACAAATGTTCTGTTATTTATTGGATTTACCAATAAACATACGAGTCTCCATAGACTCCCGTCATCCGAGCCACTGAGGAAACCGTTAATTTATGAAGGAAATATGCAGAAGAAAGTCGTTAAAGTGTAATATATTTGTGCAAAAAAAAAAAAAAAAAAAAAAGAGCCCAACTGCTTCAAAAATGAAGCTTAGATCATGTTGCAAAAAAGTTTTCTAGCATTACATGATGTTAGTCGATGAGTTGTATCAACTTAACTCCACAACAACTACATAAATGTATTCACTAACCATTCAGAAACGTTCTTCTTGACTCTCTCCATCATTGTCCAACACCAGTTTGAACATGTAAGGCTGAACACCACTACTGACAATTTCTGACATTTTTGCTGCATGACATTCTCCAGTTTTGTTATTGCTGGAGTATCCAAAGCACAAGCTGTAAAGGCTCCGCCCTCTTCTTGTACAGGGGCGGGGAGCAGCAGCTCATTTACATTTAAAGGGACACACACACAAAAACAGTGTTTTTGCTCACAGCCAAATAGGGTCAAATTATAATGACATTTGGGGTATTTTGAGCTGGATTTAAGTGGAACTGGATCTTGTGAAAAGGGGCATAATTGGCTTGTTGCACGTGGCGGCCATGTCGGATTTCCGAACAGCTAGTGTGCGTTTAGACACTTCCGGTTTCACATTACGCCCGGTGCAGGGCCGGAGAAAGACGAAAATGATCTCTTATAGTTGTTTATAGAATCAATTATATCACTTAAAATACTAATAAGATCCATATTACTATCACACGAGCCAATGGCAATTAAATGCACGGATGTTCACGAACAGAAGATTGTAATGGACTCATGCTGCATATGCAATGACAATTATGCCTACTCATCTCACTTGCACAAAAATAAATGCAGTAATAGAAAGCATAGAAACGCACAGGTGAAATACACTGAAAATTGTATAAAAATGTGGTCGGGTTGAAGTCATCACTCCGGATCTTCTGCCCGTACGGCAGGGTCAACGGGGAATGAAGCTGACTTTGTTGTAACGTGACGAAATGGTGTGATGTCCAAAACACGTCTTTTCAACATCTTTGTCACAAAAGTCGGATGTTGAAAAGACGTCCACTAAGGAGCCAGAATTAAACTTTTTATGACGTCTTTTTTTGACGTGTTCTGCACGTCCGATATAGACGTTCATCGAACCTTCGTACAAGATTAAAAACTAGTTCAGATGTGGCCATTGTGGATATATTTTCAACATCATGTATGGTCTCATTTAGACATAATCACTTTGACTATTGCTGTCAGATGATCTTAGTGAGAATTAACAGAGGTTTAGATGTTGATATTTGTTTCATTTGAAGTGTCACCATTGTGGTGATCCGTGTTTGCTTTAGTTGGGCTCTTGGTCCCCTTTCTTTTAGCTTTTCTTTGGCTGCTCCACCTGTGTGTTTGTGACACAATGGTTGTTGCAGAGAATGACAAAAAGTATGAGGTGTTATCAGCTCAATGTTGATGATGACATAATCATCACAAAATGGACATCAAATATTTGAAATTTTGCTTATATTTGGCTTTCATAACCACCAACCTTGTGCAATATTGATGACAATAGCATTAGGATTATCACTTGTATGAAGTTAGAACAAAAGCATGTGCACATGAGGTTTTGAGCAAATTTATAATGAAGTCACACACAGACTTAGAGATTTTGGATATGAATCACAACAACGGTGACAATCAAAACAAAAAAGCTTGAGAATTAAGGTACCCATCATGCATTGCAGCATGAAGCTTTTTTTATTGTCACCATTGTTGTGAATCATATGCAAAATATTAATGTCTGTGTGTGACTACATTATACATTTGCCCAAATCATCATGTGCACATGCTTTTAATATACCTTCAAATAAGTGATCATTTTAATATTTTTGGTGCCAATATTGCAGTTCCAAAAGGTTGGTGGTTGTGAATGCCAAAGCATCTGACAAAAATTAAATGTTCATTTTGTGATGATTTCATCATCATCATCAATATGTTGCAAATACCTGATCTTACGTATCTTTTGCTTTCTCTACCACAACAATTGTGCTATACAAACACACAATTAAAGCAGTCTAACAAAAGCTGAAGTAAAAAGAAAGGGGACCAAGACCCCAACTAAAGCAAACACTAATCACCACAATGGTGACACTTCAAATGAAACAAATATCAACATCTAAACCTCGTTAATTCTCACTAAGATCATCTGACAGCAATAGTCAAAGTGATTATGTCTAAATGGGACCATACATGATGTTGAAAGTATGTCCACAATGGCTACATTTCAACTAGTTTTAATCTTGTGCAAAGGTTTGATGAACGTCTATATCGGACGTGCAGAACACGTCAAAAAAAGACGTCATAAAAACTTTCATTCTGGCTCCTCAGTGGACGTCTTATCAACGTCCGACTTTTGTGACAAAGACGTTGAAAAGACGTCTTTTGGACATCATTATGCGTAGTGGGAAACCTCTGTTAATTCTCAATAAAAACTTCTGTAGACGTCTGACTGAAATAAAGTCAGTCTGGTTAGTAATAAAAGAATGTAAATTTAATGTATTTTATCTTAGATGAAATCAACTTAAGGCTGTGTCTGAATAAAGTGTAGTTCTTATTTCTCTTTCTTTCAGTGCTTGTTCACAGCAGGAGTTTGAATGATTGAAAGAATGTTTCAGGAACATCACACTAACCTTTAAATAACATTATATTAACATTCAGGAAACTGATATTTTTATGTTCTTGCAATGTTACAAATCAACATTGCAAGAATGTTTAATTGTTTATTAAGTTGAAATAACGTTTGAGTAACATTATACCTTCTAAAACACGTTCCTCTAACGTCAAGAAAAATGGACATTTTTCACGTTTGGACTACATCCCTCTACTTCCTGCTTTAATGACGTCACTAGAACAGTTTTTTGACTAACCTCCACACACAGGAATACACAAAAAAGGGCACGTGGTCTTGTTGCGCTCCAACAGAGAAGAGGAAGAGTTGCGTTTGTATAGTGTGTTTGTCCCCATATCGTCGAGACGCTGACGTCGTGACCTTTCCGGGCAACGTGCGTTAAACTGCTGTCGAATCACAACACAGGAACCGCTGGCACAATCAGAACTTGTATGTATTTCTGAAGGAGGGACTTCATAGAACAAGGAAGTCATCAGCCCGTTTTTAGGAAAGTGAAAACAGCGGCATACAGATAAGTACATTTTGTGAAAAATACAGTTTTTTTACACGCGAAACATGAACACATGTTATATTGCACACTGTAAACACAATCAAAGCTTCAAAAACACAGGAAACCTGGACCTTTAACACAATACATTGGCCATTATTTTAATAGACTTTTTATATAGTTAATTTTAAATTATATATTTTGTCGGATGAATGATTTTAAGTTAATATTTGTCCATATGAGTACTGTTTATAAAGGCTCAAGATGAAAAGTAGAAGCCCTACCCATCATAATTCCCACACAAACATAAGCATTAGCAAACATACACACCCTGTGCTTCTGAAGCGCTTTTCTTTGCAAACAGGCTATCATAGGTTTGCTTTCATTTATAAAACCATAAACGAACTCTCAGATTGATCGGTTTTGTAAGTTAATTTGTTTTTATTATACATTTTTATATTATTAATTGTATAAATAAACAAATGGTAGAATAAATAAATGTTGTAAACTTTATTATTAACAATTTAATGAATTGATTAAATGTAATAAATAGATTTTTGGCAAATAATATGAAAATGTTCCTCAAACTCTCCCAACATTCGCTACTAGCTTTAGCCCGCTAGCATCAATAGCGTGGTCTTGCGCCATGTTTACACTCTTTTCACTCAAGAAATTACTTTTAACTGTTATACCGGTTGAGTCTCTACCTTTGAGTGCAGGTGAGGACACGCTGAGCTGTATGCGGTGCAGTTGGAGCTGGAGGCCGTGGAGAAGCAGATCCGGGACCTACTTGAGAAGCAGCCAAAGATACGGGAACGGCGATCAGCGGTAGAATAGGGTTTCTGTAGGTATCTTCAAATGAAATGTAATGCTTTTTATAAAACGGTTAGTTCCAATCCTAGATTCTTGGGGAGTCGAGCGCAGTCTCGGGAGTACCCCCCGGCCTGCGAGGGGGGTATGTGGCGAGCAGGACGAGGTCGAGGGACGTGAGGGGCGCGAGACCGATGAGAGTGCAGTCTGGATGATTTGGGCGGGGCAACACATTAAGCCCACCCACAATTCCATTGGTTTATAATACAGCAATCTTATTGGAGTAGACACTTGAGGCATGAGCATGCGCATTCCTTTATGTACGAGTTTATGAATGATCTTCTACGTAGTTTGGCTGTAGGCTATTACGTAGGCATGGCGATTTCAGTAACAATCATTTAAATAATGTTTTTATTAACTTAATATTAGTTAAACCGTTAATACGACTTATTAAGTTAAATTAAGTTACTGTACAACAAACAATCCCTTCAAGGCAGACCGCCGTGTAATATAGCCTATATGTGCTGCTAAATCTGGAGAACGAATTCTTCATTCGTGGCCACAATATAGGTCTAGTGAAGTTTGAATCTCAACAACGATGATATGTTTCATGCTGCAATGCATCCTGGGTCCCAGCATGCATTGCGGCATGAAACATGCCACCATTGATGAGATTCATATGCTGATTCTTGAACAGCAAAGAATCCTCACAGCATATTGATTATGAGATAAGTGTATTATTCAAATTTTTGATGTTGAAAATATCATCTGATCATCTTTGTTTCTGGCATTCTTTGTGCCAAATTAGGAGTTTTGGTAACAACTGTTACTCAAAACCACAAACTCGCAAGAGTCAAACTGCCCAACTAAAGGAAACATTGTCACCAGAATGGTGATCAAACATTTTCAATAAATCGTCAACATCTAAACCTCTGTTCATTCTCACTAAGACCTTCAGTAGACGTCTGACAGAAATAAAGTCAGTCTGGTTAGTAATAAGTGAAGCTGGTAATGCTGTTTGTGGAGTTGTTTAATGGGTTAAACCCCAATCACCCAATCTCTCTGCTGAGATCTGCACAGATGTAATGTCTTCTTTTGTCTTCAGTTGATTTTATATAAGGCTTTGGCTGGAACTCAGTTTTAGTTCTTGTGTTTCTCTTTTTTCTGTGCTTGTTGTTTCTCTTTCCGTCAGTGATTCTGCTTGTTGACAGCAGGTGTTCATCATTAATGCCCAATCATCACTTAATTAATCACTTAAGTATCTCATTAACTTTAACTCTGATTTTAACTCAGAGTCATTTTAACTCTCTGTAGAGAGGGACCAAATGTTGTCTGAGCAGAGTTAATTTAACTTTAAGGATTTTGCTGTGTATGCATACTCATATTTAGTATTGTTATATTGCTACTGTTTATGCACTAGTCTGCAATTGGTGTGCACAAAAGGACATACATTACTGCATTGTTTCCATTACTTCCTGTACTCACCTAATGTTGTTTTGGGAGTCCCCAACAACAGTTTTACATGCATGCAATGACAAAAAACACTTTAGTTGTCGTATAATATGCATTTATTTTTACCTGATTTGCTCACCGACTCCCAACGACTCATTAGCGTCGCTAATCGTTGATTGGTCAGATGACCCAGCAGTGTTTACAGAGATAATACTTATTGTTTAACACGGAGTACAATGATGCTTTTATCAATTAAATTGTGTTATAATAATGCTTATAGTCCACTGCTTTGTAGTTTGTAGTAAAAAACAAAAAATAAGATAAATAATTTAATGTTATGTTAGCGAGCATAGCCCAGAGTTCATATTGTAAAAGCACAATCAGTCTTTGTTTGCGTAAGCCCGATGCATAAACATAACGTTTTTACAAAAAAAAAAAAAGAAAAAATGCAGTTATTTTACTACGAGGTATTAATCTATTCTATAAGACAACTCCGAAAACAACGACAAACACTTCACATATTTCAATACAATTGTCATTGAAGACCTAGAAGCTAAACGGTGCTTACACAACAGACAAAATAATTATTAAGCATGCTACATAAAATATAAAAGCAAAAATTATTAATAACACTTACATGGGTTGTGATACGGAGGAGGAAGCAAATACACTTGGAACTGAACCTTCCTTCAATATCAGCCGGCTCGCGAATCCAAGTTTGATTGCATTTAAGTTGGTAAAGCAATCGTCTTCAAAATATACTGCTGTGGTATAGTTGTATATATGAATTGTAGCCACTTAGTCTTCAAATGCTGACTTCACTTGAGTCGCACTTCAGAACACAGCATCTCGTCTCCATGATATTTTCCCTGGCCTTGAAGCACAATAAGTGGGCGTATCATATTCAAATAACTTGACAAGTTGACGTCATCTAGTCAGAGAAAAAGCTTCGGTCTTCTAACGATTCATAAAAATGACTCCGAGTCGACTCTTACTTTTGAAAGACAATAACTTTATATACGGTGCACTTTCATATTTCAAACTTTGCAGGATGTTTTTGTTCACTTAGATCTATGTTACACACTACATGAAAGGTAAATTTCAAAATTCCATAATAGGTGCCCTTTAATACCAAACAACCATTTTCAGTAAATGATAAAAAAAACCTGACCATCTTTGTTGCTGGCTTTCTTTGCAACCTTTGTGTGTTTTGGTAAACACTGTTACAATGACCATGAAATCAAATAATAAAAAAAGAATCAAATTGCACAACTAAAGGCAATACTGTTCACCATAATGGCGATTTTTAAATGGTTACTAAAACATCAACATCTAAACCTAAATCTGTTAATTCTCAATAAAACTTCTGTAGACATCTGACAGAAATAAAGTCAGTCCTGGTTAGTAATAAGTGAAGCTGGTAATGCTGTTTGTGGAGTTGTTTAATCGTTCACTGTTGAGATCTTCACAGATTTAATATCTTATTTTCATCTTCAGCTGATTTAATTTAAAGCTGTGACTAAAAGTCAGTTGTAGTTCTTGTGTTTCTCTGTTCTTCAGTGATTGTGCTTGTTAACAGCAGGTGTCCATCCTTAATGTTCAATCATAACGTAATTAATCACTTAATTATCTCATTACCTTTAACACTGCTTCAGTGTTATTTTAACACTCTGTAGAGTGGGACCATATATGCTCCGAGCAGTGTTGATTTAACACTGGGGATTTTGCTGTGTACAATACAATATTACTTAATTTATAGTGAGTGTATGTAACACAAGGAATGGCAGTTTTATTTATTTATTTATTTTACCTGGTTTAATTAAGTTGTTTTTGTTAACTCCATTCTCATATTAGAAAAACTGAAATCGTCCATTACGTCATTAAATATGATGCCTGTTGAGTTTGACATCACCCCAGAACCAAAACTGTGAGAACACAACAAAGATCCAGACAACAATATAACCAAGAACAGCACAGAGTTTCGTAAAAATAGACACCAAAAGAACATTAACCTTTTGTTTTTAAAATCATATGAGGTGTTCTTAATATATAATAAAATTAATCAAAATGACTATAGTTAAATTAATTTAAATTTAATTAAATTAACTAAAAAAAGTGTGGGTATTTTACTCATTTGGGTAAATCGTCACCATAATAAATATTGCTCAAGGCTGTGTCCCACAGATGAAACAACTTGATTTTGTTGGCGATGTCAAAAATATATACTTTAAACACAGTGTTCAGTCTCTGATCATATTTTATTAGTCATTTCATTTTAGTTGAATCCCAGAAAGAAATGCTTAAGGACAAGTTATTGTCTATTTTCTGTGTAACAAAGATGAGAACCGGTTGCACTGGCTCTGATAATCAAACATGTACTGAAGGAAGTTGACATACTGTACAGTGACAACTCCCAACGTGTTTAATATTATCAGAGCCATGTTGGACTAGAGATCAGTTGATAAATACATTAATTCTCTCCTGCTGAGAGACTGTCAGTTGTGTTCAGTTTGAGTTTGTTTTCTCAGGTTCATTATTAGTTACTTATGTATTTGTATAAGTATTTGATTCATCATTCTGTTCAGCTGTGTTTGATTAATTACCTCTGTTTGTCTCTTGTATTTACGGCCACATCCACACGAAGCCAGAGCTTTCCCTATCCAATGGTTTTTTTTGCCTTGTTCTAAAAAAGTATTCCGTAAACACGGCGTTGTCTCAAGAAATATCTGCGTACACACGAAACCACTGAAACCGACTCGAAACGATGTAGTATACATCCCAGACATCCCATTTTAACGAAAATGTTTTGACAGGATCACATAGACTCACACAGACATCAATAATCAGTGTATGAATCACAACAATGGTGACGATGAAAAATGATTCTGAACCACTATAAAGTAACAAAAAGGCTTTGTTGATTGTCACCATTGTTGAGATTAATATGTTAATTCTTGATTTCTCTATACTCCTAAAAAAAAACTTGCTCAGAATATTTTCTTTATAATATATATTTTTTTAAATTATAAATTGTTGTCTTATTGATGCCAGTTATTCAAGAGTCGTGAAAATAACGACATTAATCATGGCTTTAGTATAAAACTGTTATGTTACTACACCTGATATATTCTAAGATTTGACTCAAGGTCAGAGCAGTGAATAAGATCATCGTATGATGACTTTATTATCACAACTAAATGTCATAACACATGTGTATAAATAACACAGTTATTTAACACAGCCAGATATAAACTAATGTTTTAACTCAAGGGTCATGAGCCCAACTAAAGCAAACACTGATCTCAATCATGGTTACATCAAATTTATTTTAAAGTTTTTTTTGCACTTATTTAATTTAGGATATTTTACTTTAATTTTATGGTTTTTGTTTGGCAGCCGTACACTGTAAAAAAAATCTGTAAAAAAACGTACTATTACTGTACTATGTTACAGTAACATACTGTTTTTCATTAAAACAGTAATATACCGTAAAAAAATGCCTTCTGGGTGATATTTGTCGTTTTCGAGAAACTAGCCTACAGGAATATACTGTGAATTAACAGCGCTCAAAGTCGACACTAAGAGTCTGTGTTCCAAAATCACACCCTATACCCTCATTCACTATTGCCTAGTTCACTAATACAGTCCACTTGACTGAGTGAATAATTTCATAGTTAATTCAGTTAATTTTCGAAGTTAATTGAGACACTGAGGAACACCTGCTGTTAACTATCAGAATCACTCCTCTATCAGAACAAGAGGAACAGAAACATCTTAGCAAAAGATCTTAGCAGAGGAGGATTAAACAACTCCACAAAAAGCATGACCAGATTCACTTATTACTAACCTGACTTTATTTACATCTACAGAAGGACTTATTGAAAGGTGGCAGAGGTTTAATGTAATTTTATTTTCATTTGATGTTACCATGATGGTGATCAGTGTTTGCTTTATTTGGGCTCTTGACCTTTGAACATCAGTTTTTCTTTGGCTGCGGTAGCTGTGTCTTAAAAATACGAAAAATGGCGAAAAAGCT
Source organism: Phoxinus dragarum (assembly GCA_033366665.1). NCBI lineage: Eukaryota > Metazoa > Chordata > Actinopteri > Cypriniformes > Leuciscidae > Phoxinus > Phoxinus dragarum. Next base: position 269,208 of record JARPMJ010000389.1, on the reverse strand, counting down.
GAAAGAATACAGTATCATATGACTATGGCTGTTTGATAATGGTCTCAATCATCATATAGTGGCCCAATTCACTGATCTCATTTGTTGTCTAATAATATTATTGATGTTTTATATTTTTGATTTTGGTGTTTATTGTGATTTTACAGAATTATATTTTTCTGAAATTTGGCATTTAGAAAATATGACGGATTTTAAAAAGTTTATTCTAAGAACATTTTGAATTTTCAGATCAGCTAGACACACACACAGACATCAAGAATCGGAGTATGAATCTCAACAATGGTGACAGTCAGAAGTTTTATGCTGCAATGCATGTTGGGTACCAGCATAGTACAAAAAAAAATCAGCCACCACTCCCAGCATGCATTGCAGCATGAATAAATTATGCAGCTGAATTGTCTGGTTATTTTCTTTAATTTGTACTTTTTGCTTTTATTTTTGCTGTTGGTTTTGTATTGACTTTTAGTAGCATATTCTGTGATGTTCAGATTTTATGTTATCTTTTTTGTTGATTGTCACCATTGTTGAGATTCATTGGCTGATTCTTGATGTCTGTGTTTGTCTAACTGAAATCATAGTTCAACATTTTATTATGAATTATGAGTTTAAAAATCCTTCACAACCGATTGCATAGCACTGCTTGGTCTTTTGCGTTAGTTTCACAGTGTAGTAATATTAAATTAAACCGTGTTAAAAAACACATTTTTGATAAGTAATTAGAAACTGATTTAGATCAGAGAGACAAACATTATGTGATGACGTAATATTCAAAACATAACCAGCAACACCTGATCTCAGTTTTGTTGGCTTTGCTTCTGCCACAACAAATGCGTTTTATACATACACAGTTAAAGCAGCCACATAAAATCAATGTTAAAGTCAAGGGTCAGACGCCCAACTAAAGCAAACACTGATCTCCATAATGGTAATGTCAAATGAAACAAAACAACATCTAAACCTCTGTTAATTCTCAATAGGAATTTCAGTAGACGAAAAAATTAATTAAGTCAATCTGGTTAATAATAAGTGAAGCTGGAAATGCTATTTTTTAGAGTTGTTTAATCCTTCTCTGCTGAGATCTTCAGAGATTTCATGTCTTCTGTGGCTGAAGTAAGTTGTAGTTCTTGTGTTTCACTTTTTTATCTTCTTGTTGTTTCTCTGTCCTTGTCAGGTGTTCATCGCTAATGCTCAATCATCAGTTAATTAATCACTGAATTATATAATTAACTTCAACACTGCTTCAGTGTTACTCCAACACCCTGTAGTGTGGACATACAAGTGTTCATTTTAAACTGAAGATTTTGCAGTGGGGTTTAAAGGGTTAAATGTGTCAAATAAAAAAAAAACAGAGTGAAGTGTAATTTAACGGTAATCAACTGTAAATTAATTTACGGCATAAAACTGTAGAAAAACAGCATTTTACTGGCAACCACAGCTGCCAGTAGATTACCGTAAAATCAAGGAAAAACAGCAATATTCTGTAAAATTTTACAGTCAGATTTACTATACAAAAGAAGTTAATTTCACTGAAATATTAGTAAAAGTTCATAGAAAAAAGTTTTGCGAAGTCAATAACTGATAAAGAGAGTAAATATTAAACTGAAGTGTTTTATGTGTTTTGCACAAGATGATACAGGAGAGATCTTTTAGTTTAATTCATTAGTTTTGTGGGTCACCATTGTGCTGGAGAGTAGAGCCTGTGCTTCAGTTAAAGATGAGCAAAGTAACACTGATGTTATGCTGCCCGTTGCTTTATTTAAACGCAGGAACTGTAGTTGCTGATGCAGTGATCTCGTTGCTAAATACTTTAGCACATACATGTGTGCTACTGTTCGCTAAATGCTAACTGCAAAGATTTTAGTTAATGTCATGTTTTTAATTCATTCACGATTACACATTAGATGTTTGCAGTATTATATTAAGAGATATTCATTTCAGTGGACTCAAATGAAGTTTACAATACTATCAGTATAAATACTCGTTTTTAAACTTGAACTGTTTGAAGCAATCGGTTTCCCAAATGATACAAGTTACCTTCCATTGTATTTGTACAGTAACATGCTGTAAAAAAGGAGAGCTGTATAATAACGGTAGAGGCCTGTAAATTAACAGTACTTTGCTGGCAACCACAGCTGCCAGTAGATTACTGTTATTTTACAGCGCAATTTTTTACAGTGTGTATTTCAATGGGAAGCATCTTTCGTATACGGCTGCCAAACAAAAACCATAAAATTAAAGTAAAATATCCTAAATTAAATAAGTGCAAAAAAACTTTAAAATAAATTTGATGTAACCATGATTGAGATCAGTGTTTGCTTTAGTTGGGCTCATGACCCTTAAGTTAAAACATTAGATTACATCTGGCTGTGTTAAATAACTGTGTTATTTATATACGTGTGTTATGGCAATAAAAAGCGGGATATAATCTCATCAGATGGTGATGGTCATATACCTGTGATATTATAGTCATCATACGGTGATCTTATTCACTGGTCTGACCTTGAGTGAAATCTCTGAATATATCAGGTGTGGTAACATAACAATTTTAAACTAAGGCCATGATTAAAGGGGTAGTTCACTTTAAAACGAAAATTCTGTCATAATATGCTCACCGTCAAGTTGTTTCAAACCTATGAATTTCTTTCTACAAAGGAAGATATTTTGAAGGATGTCAGTAACCAAATCGTAGACTGTACGCATTGACTTCCATAGTATTTTTTTTTTCCTACTATGGAAGTCAATGGGTACAGTCTACTGTTTGGTTACTGACATCCTTCAAAATATCTTCCTTTGAGTTCAGCAGAATAAAAAATTGTTACAGGTTTGAAACAACTTGAGGGTGAGTAAATGATGACAGAATTTTAATTTTAAAGTGAACTATCCCTTTAATGTCGTAATTTTCTTGAATTACTGGCATCAATATTGTAACATTTTATAATTTCAAAAAGATATATTATAAAGAAAATATTCTGAGCAAGTTTTTTTTTTAGGAGTATAGAGACATCAATAATCAACATATTAATCTCAACAATGGTGACAATCAACAAAGCCTTTTTGTTACTTTATAGGGGTACGGAATCATTTTTCATCGTCACCATTGTTGTGATTCATACACTGATTATTGATGTCTGTGTGAGTCTATGTAATCCTATCAAATTAATAAAGATGAGTATCACCACACTCATAAATCAGTCTTGGCATGCAAATTAATACATAATTCCTTAACCAGATAAAACACTTCAGGTGGCATTAATAAATTAGCCCACTACAAGATGATCATTATGACTAATAAATGATCAACATCTCCTGACCTGAGATTCTCTTGGATTCCTGCAGTAGCAAATATGTATCAGAGACACAATCAAAGCAACCAGAGATAAAATAATGTTAAAAACTGAAGGGTCAAGAGACCAACCAAATTAAACACTGATCTCCATTATGGTGACATCAAACTGTATTATTTTCAATAAAACATCAACTTCTAAACCTCCTTTTAATTCTCAATAAGAATGTTAGTATGATATAAATAAAGTCTGGATTGTAATAAGTGAGGATGCTGAGATCTTGAGAGATCTGTTAGTGTGTAATGTTCTGTTGGGATGTAAAGTGTTTCTGTATGGTGTGGTTTGTGGTTCACCATTGTGCTGAAGTTTAGAGCCTGTGCTTCACTGCAGGATGAGCAGAAACACGGATGAAATGCTGTGTGTTGCTTTATTTAACTGACAGTAACTGTGTAGTTGCTGATGCAGTGACGTATAGTCACAGTAAATCATGTAGGTCACTGCAAGAGATTCACTTTTTACAGTGAATGTGTTTTTTTGTGTGTAAAAAAAATCAGGAAATATACACTGTAAAAAAAATCCCGTATTTTTTACGGAATAATGCTGGCAACTTTGGTTGCCAGAACAATTCTGTAAAAAATACATTAAAACTGTAATCACCTTTACGGAGCAGCATGTAAGTTTTACATTTTAAACTGGTATATTTAACAATGGATTTCAGCAATATTGACATGGCCATAAAGTTATTGAACAAATTCCTTCAGTAAGAATTGAAAACACCTGATGTTAACAAGCAGAATCACTGAAGGAGAAAACCATAATTAAAGTCACCATTATGGAGATCAGTGTGTGGTTTAGTTGGCTCTTTACCCTTAAATTATTGACATTAAGTTTTGTTTGGCTGTTGTACATGAGTTATAATAGCAGATGATGAACAAAGAGAAAAGGTGATCTGATGGTGTTGGTTGTGTTCTAACATAATCATTATTTCACAATCATTTGAACTGAATCACTGAACTCATATAGAGTCCAATTCATGAGTTAGGTTACTTTATTATCTATAGTGGTACCGTCATTGAACACCATAATACTATTAACTTTTACAATGTAATCCAAATAATTTCTAAAAAGTTTCTCTTGTTCAAAAAAGAGACACACAGACATCAATAATCAGCCTGTGGATCTCAACAATGGTGACATTTATAAAGCATGTTGCAGTGCATTCTGGGTTTTACCAATCAAAACTCATTCATGGCTCCCATCATACATTGCTGCATGAATAAATAATGAGCTTATGATCAGAGGTGATCTGTTTGTCACCATTGCTGAGATTTATACGCTAAATCTTGATATGTCTGTGTTGCCAAAACATTTTTTAATATGAATACATATGTTTTTATTTGTATTTTTATTGATTTGATTATTTGAATTTCATTGAAAAGGCTAAACACATTATGCAGCTAAAATTAATAAAATAAACCTAACTCATATGAGTTCAGTGATTCAGGTTAAATGATTGTGAAATGATGATTATGTTAAAACACAACCAACACCATCAGATCACCTTTTCTATTTGTTCATCTGCTGTTATAACTCATGTACAACAGCCAAACAAAACTTAAAGTAATAATTTAAGGGTGAAGAGCCCAACTAAAACACACACTGATCTCCATAATAGTGACTTTAATTATGGTTTTCTCCTTCATGTATTCTGCTTGTTAACATCAGGTGTCTTCAATTCTTACTGAAGGAATTTGTTCAATAACTTTATGGCCATGTCAATATTGCTGAAATCCATTGTTAAATATACCAGTTTAAAATGTAAAACTTACATGCTGCTCCGTAAAGGTGATTACAGTTTTAATGTATTTTTTACAGAATTGTTCTGGCAACCAAAGTTGCCAGCATTATTCCGTAAAAAATACGGGATTTTTTTTACAGTGTATATATATATATATATATATATATAAAGCCGCCACCCCCGTTGCCTTTCGGGTTCCTGTGCACGACGGGCAATAACGTAACCCCGCTTTGACTGTCGAGAAGAAGTCTGCTTTAGAGCTTGTATCAGTGTGAGTCTTTCTGCTCCCCTCCAAACACACACACAGAGAGAATGGCAGGGGGAACTCTGTCAGAGAGAGACAAAACCACATTCAAACTAAAATATCTGACTTCCTGTTGGTCGGAGCTTATGACTGTAAATGAGAAAGTTGTCCGGATCGATAAGCATAATATACAGACCGAGTTTTGTGACTGTAGGTAAAAATAACCCCCCCACTTTAGTCAAAAGTATCTTGAAAGTAACACACTTCCTGCTGCCAGTTGGTGGCGCTATAACTTTGACTCACAATAGTCACATCCATGTGATAGCCCTCTTACAACAAACACAATGCTGAAGTTTAATCAAGATCAATAAATGTATGAAGACGTTATAACACATTGTGATTTTTCTTTTCTCGCCATAACTTCGTTTCCTCGCCACGGCCAAACCGTTCAAGATATCAAAAATCCGTCCGCAATTTAGCGTCCTCAATGTCTTGTCTTCATGCTGACCGAGTTTGGTGAAGATCAAATTAAATTTCTTGGAGGAGTATATAAAAATCCAGGGGCGTGCGTTTTTCATACAACCCATAATAGCCGACTTCCTGTTGGGCTGGCGTAAAACTTAGAGCACGAAAGTTGTTCGGCCCGATGAGATCTATATGTGTACCGAGTTTCATATTATTACATGCAATATTCAGTTTGATATATGGACCAAGTTTTCGGACCCCGTTAAAGGGGGCGCTGTTGAGCCCCCCTGCCACGCCCGGGTACCAGCTTCAGCCCAGCCCTGATGGCCACAGGTTCTGACCTGTGTGCAAAGTTTCAAGAGTTTTCGAGCACGTTAAGGGCCCCAAAAGTGCCCGAGAAGTCCCACACAGCAGAGAAAGGGTTAAAAATAAAGCCCCCCCTCCTCTCTCACACACACAGACACTGAGAGAGACTGGCAAAATTCCCATCAAATCACATTCAAACCAAAATATCTGACTTCCTGTTGGTCGGAGCTAATGACTGTAAAATTAGAAAGTTGTCCGGCTCGGGGAGATAAATATAAATACCGATTTTTGTTACTGTAGGTAAAACTAATACCCCATTTTTGACTAAAGGTGGCGCTACTGAGCCCCTTACCACGCCCGTTTCTGAAACTTTGCACAAGTGTACTAGGCAATAAATGTAAAGTGTCTGTCGAGTTTCTTGCAATTTCAAGCATGTTAAGAGTCTCAAAAACTTTAAAAAAGAATATTAAAGTTTGCTGCGTTGCCATGGCAACAGTATTTAAGATATCAATAATCCTTTCACAGGTCTACATCTGCCGTGTGTTTACATTATACACATAAAGTTTGAAGCAAATCGGGTAAAAATAAGAGGGTGATTTTAAAGCATTTTGAAAGTGACACACTTCCTGCTGCCAGTTGGTGGCGCTATAACTTTGACTCACAATAGTCACATCCATGTGATCGGCCTCTTACAACGAACACACTGCTGAAGTTTCATCCAGATCAATTAATGTATGAGGATGTTATAACACACTTCCTGTTTCCAATATTCGCCATAAATTTGTTTCCTCGCCACGGCCAAACCGTTCGAGATATCAAAAATCCCCTGGCAATTTTTCATCCTCCATGTCTTGACTTTGTTTGAAGTTTTGTGGCGATTGGTTGAATTTTCTAGGAGGAGTATTTCAAATGCCAGAACATGCGTTTTTAAACTACCCTAAATAGCCGACTTCCTGTTGGGCTGGCGTAAAAAGTAAAAGCACGAAGGATATATGAACCGATGAGATCTATAAGTATATCGATTTTCATATTATTACATGCAAGCGTGTTTGATTTATGGACCAAGTTTTCGGACCCCGTTCCAGGGGGCGCTGTCGAGCCCCCCTGCCACGCCCGGGTACCAGCTTCAGCCCGGCCCTAATGGCCGCGGGTTCTGACCTGTGTGCAAAGTTTCAAGAGTTTTTGAGCACGTTAAGAGACCCAAAAGTGCCCGAATAGTCGTAAGAAAAAATAATAATAATAATAATAATAATAATAATAATCCGAAGGAAAACAATAGGGCCTTCGCCTTTTCAAGGCTTGGGCCCTAATAATCCGAAGGAAAACAATAGGGCCTTCGCCTTTTCAAGGCTTGGGCCCTAATAAAGAATAATCCTAAGAAAAACAATAGGGCCTTCGCCTTTTCAAGGCTTGGGCCCTAATTAAAATGTCTGTCCAACATGAACAGGGTCCTTACATGACAACAAGATGTGTTTTAGCAACTTAGCCATTGTTTAAATTCACCTAAATAGTGTTTTAGAGACGGCTAGCTGTAGTCTCGCGCTGAGGTCCCGTGGGAACTCCTGTTGTAGCCGGGAAAAGGTATTGTTGACTGAAGAGTGTGAGGCTAGTTCTTCGTCTACTCGGGTTCGAATAAATAAGGATGACCATCAAACTCAAAAGCCTCTTCATTGTGTTCAGAATCTTCTACATTCTCCACGTTACGAACCATTTCTTCTTCATTTGTGAGCAACTCTGATCATCACTCTTCACACACACGACGCTCCTCCACCTGCACACACTTCTGTTTACCTTTTCCGGCTACAACGGTAGTTCCCACGGGATTCAGCGCGAGACTAACGTTACAGCTAGCCTTCTAAAACACTATTTAGGTGAATTTAAACAATGGCTAAGTTGCTAAACACATCTTGTTGTCATGTAAGGACCCTGTTCATGTTGGACAGACATTTTAATAGCATTTTGTGTCTGTTAAGTGGCACAAAAACACTCTTTATGATTATGCCCCATAACTGCTGTTTAGCTGAGGGTGAGCTCTGGGCATTAGCGGTAGCAGCTCCGTGTTGCAAGCACCAATCCGGTTATTTTTTTTTTTTATTTTTTTTTATTCTATAGACAGAACTCACAAAGGTATAACAATCAAGATTAACTTAAAAATTGGCAGGAGTTCTCCTTTAAGAAAAAAAAGGCTAAAGAGTTTCATTGTGGAAAAGATATGTAAAGATTAGAATACCTTATATTAAAGTATATTATTCTGTTCTGTGAAAGAAAAAGCCATAGTGGTTTAGAGCAACATTATGGTTATAAATAGTGACAGAATTTTCCTTCTTGGTGTGAACTATTGCTCTAAGCAAAAAGCCTGTCAAATCACAGTTTTATTATGTGTTTATATTGGCCAGTTGACAGCAATTTAATTTGGCCCTTTATGTTTGTTGATTAATTTGTATCCATAATTATTTTTCAGATGTCTTTACAACTGTCACACCAATGGCGACCACAACTGGTAATATACGAGTTTGTGTTTTCTCTGTGGATCTGTGTAGAGTTGAATTGAACAAAATATTGTACAGTAATCATTCACTCATTTTTTTCAATGCATCGATCACAAATTCTTCTGATTCACGTTCTGCACTAATTCAATTCAATTCAATTCAATTCAAGTTTATTTGTATAGCGCTTTTCACAATACATATTGTTTCAAAGCAGCTTTACAGAAAATGCATTTCAAAAATATACACACAAAATACAGTTAGTTTAATCATAAAATTTATGGCATAACATATCGCCGACGTTGGGTCGTCTAATTAACGTTTTTCCAAATATTCTGTTTTTGCTATGCCCTGTCAACACGTTGATTACAAGCATATGGGTAGCAATTTTCAATTTGAAATGTAATATGCAAAATGACAATGCAATATGTAAAATAGCAATGCATTTCTGTATTTAAATTTGCATTTTCCATTACATTTGCAACGTTTGGTGTAAAATGAAAATGATAATTCAATTATATAATTTACATTTGCCATTTCATACCCAAGTTTTAAAATGTAAATTGAATACATATTTTAACTCTTTATAAGTTGCAAAATGAAAATGTATTACAGAAATGATTAGATATGTTTAACATGTTCATGCAAAAACTGTAGCAAAATTATCATTTAAATGTTTTTCTTAATTGCATTTACACTCACAGTTAAGACACTATTGCATTTTCATTAAGTGTCCCGCAATGAATTTAGCAAAATTCAATGTGCAAATTTAAAAAAGGCATTCCGAGCTGAAATCTTTTGTGCTGCTTCAGTTATTTTTAGATATTAAAATAATATTTATAGGTCATATGAAATGGCAATGGCATGCTAGGTGTATAGTCCAGGGGTCAGAAAGTAGAAATCCTGATGTGTTTATTCCCCCCATGAACTCAGTCAGCTGATGTCCATCTCCTGCTGAAAAACTGATAATGAGCAAATCCAGGTGATTGGAACAAAATACTGAGGAGGACTTTTACTTTCTGAACCTGGACTTAAACAAGCATGTAGTCGGCAGGTGTTGTTGCTGTTATGTGATTAAGCAGTGTCTGACTAGACGACACGTGGGGTGATGACACCATCGTTTCAAAAAATATACGGATTGGCTGTACACACGAAAACGCAAGTGTGTCGTTTTCAGATGTATCCACTCTAGGGCTGTCAATCTTCCTCTATAATACTATTCGAATTCCATTCCTTATTTTATTTAATATTCGAATAATATTCGAATATTAAATGCTCAAATTTCATCCTATTATTAATATTTGCGACATTACACAGGCTTATGGATAGTCAATGCCACTATAGCATTTGGTTGTTGTTACACGTTCTGTCCATTAGAGGGACAGCTAACATTACAATAAACATTTAGAAACGGGTGATCGCGTTTTTTTTTATTAACAATAAAAACAGCGGAACAAAATGAATGACTTTAATTTGGCAACTTGAATGGACATTTTTCCACTGATCAGTTGTCTGATGTTGTGTCAGAGTTTCACAACTCTGTCAGTGATTGTTGCGCAGCTAGGACAGCAGACAGCTGGTAAGCCCCGTGATGAAGAGAAGAAAATAAGTCATTCTTGCCTGTTTTAGCAGCGGTTTCTTGGACAGATCGCCTATAGCTTGTCATGGTGTAGCGTTGTCAGATGTGCCCTAATAATGCACCATTAGGGGCACCGTTCACACGCACCGTTCACACCGGACGCGAATAGCGCGTCAGGCGCGAATGGACACAAAAGTGGTCAAGTGTATAACTAGACGCGGCAGGCGCGAATTTGACGCGCTATTCGTGTCCGGTGTGAACGCACAGTAAGGTTGCAAGTTGAGGAGTGATATTTCATTCAGACTTTATTTGTGATTTAATTTTCCTATTTATGATTTGAAATCCAAACACCTTCCACACATCGCTTCTCAAATTGTCAGGAGTGGTGATCTCCGTTTCCATGGAGACATTGCTCGCCGCCATTATTGACAGTATTGTTATGACGATGCAGCGTGGATAACGCGCACAATTGTGTTACGATTCAATTTTTTTATTGTTTATCAGACGAAACAAAAGCATTTCATTTTCACATGCCTGTGTAAGCCAAGTTGGTGAGAAAGGCAAGATATCATATAATATTTTTTTTAATAAAAAAAAAAAAAAAACTATATTCGAATAGTAACTTCAGCATTCGAATAGTATTGATTTTTTTAATATTCGAATTATATTCGAATTTCGGAATTCGTTCCAACAGCCCTAATCCACTCTGGTACCCGGTTTCAAGTACAAGCGGTTTCAGTATCTCAAAACGCCGGATCCGTCTGGACGAAACGCCAATTCGACACAAAATTTGTACGTACACAGCTAAACGCGTCTCCGTGTGGACAGGGCCTTAAATTAAATTCACTGAAGATAAAACAAGTTGATAACTATATTATCAACAAAGAGGTAACATACTTGTTCACATTTTCTCCAACTATATTAAACACTTATATCTGTCAGAGAAAAAATGAAATCAAATAGTTAAGGCAAAAGAGCCCAACTAGCAAACACTGACATTCACGATGGTGACCAAACCAAACTATTACTTTCAAACAAACTATTTTAAGAGGTTCAGTCCTGTGTCTGCAGGGAAAATTCCCGCTAAAACTTAAGAATATTAGGAATAATGTTCTATCAATGTTATCACTAAACATGATTCAAATGTTTTTAGAGAGTGTTATCCTACCTTTAAGGGGAACATTCTGGTAACAAAAATAAAATTAGCTTCAAAACTGCCACTAATCCATTAATATTGTTTAGCACAGTGATTTCTTACTGAGAGTTTTATGTGGTAACATGAGTTCTGCTTCTAATGGAGCAACACCATAACGGCTTAAAGTGAGACTGAAGAATGAGGACTTTATGATATTATTTTCTAAAGTTTTGTCTGACCCTTCTGATTTTCATTCACAGCTGTATTTTATTATTGTCTTCATGCTGGTTTCTGTCATTGCAGGTATTAATATAACGACGGAGGAAGGATGCAATGTAAGTTGAGTTCCTGATATTGAAGTTTCAGCTCGTTGGAGAGACTCCACACAGCAAAATCCCCAGAGTTAAATGAACTCTGCTCAGATAACATTTGGTCCCTCTCTACAGAGAGTTAAAATAACTCTGAATAAGAGTTAAAGTTAATGAGATACTTAAGTGATTAATTAAGTGATGATTGGGCGTTAATGATGAACACCTGCTGTCAACAAGCAGAATCACTGAAGGAAAGAGAAACTCAAGAACTACAACTGACTTCCAGCCTTAAATCCTCAACATCTACACCTCTGTTAATTCTCACTAAGGCCTTCTGTAGACGTCTGACAGAAATAAAGTCAGTCTGGTTAGCAGGGCCGGCCCTGGGCATAGGCGGAATAGGCAAATGCTAAGGGCGCCACCCACCCCTTGGGGCGCCCGAGCGCCCAAATTATTATTTTTATGAATATATTTTAATTTTTTTATTACCAATACTACTTAAATATTATGGATTAAAAAAGCGATCGTCCGATAAAGACAAAACTACAACATTGCTTTCCCGAATCCCGATCCACCCCGGTCCGACTGAGTGACGCATCAATCTCCCCCGCCCTGCTGAAAAAACAAAAAACATCCGTTACCTGTGTGTGATTGTGAGTGACACAGATGGCCGAATTCACTGACACTGATAAGTTGTCATTATGTCAAAAAGACCGAAGCCATCTGGTGCCAAGGGAAGAAAAAAAAGAAGAGAAGAGGAAGAAAAACGCGAAAAAGACAGAGGTAGGTAATGATGATCAGTTTATCTATTTTGCATTAAGTTAGTTCAACGATGCCTGTAACGTTCGCTAATTTGAATTAGCTTATGACATAGTTGAACTTGTGCAGTATTTTATGGTATTTTTATTTGAATTGGCTAAATTAGTAATGTTTATGTTATATGTATGATTTTTTCAGGAGATATTTTACTTTAACTTCACTACATTTGAAAGACAAATATCGTACTTTTTACTCCACTACAATTCTGTCAAGGTCCTTGAGTAGAGAGTAGTGACATATAAATCTTTATTTAAAATGAGTTCTGCATAAAATGTATGTTGCTATATAAACATAAATCTTTATTTAAAATGAGTCCTACATAAAATGTTGTTATATAGCCTATATGTATTATTTATATGGATTTATTAAAAATAGCAACATTAAAATTCAATTTAAATAAAGATTTACGTTTCTCCTCTGTTTCATGGTTATAACATCATAAAGTGTAGTTAGTAGGACATTGCTGCCATGCCAGATATACTGGAAAACAAACACTATCAAAATTAATTTTGAAAATGTAACTACTGTATGCTAGAGAAGTGCTCAATGAATAGAATTTTGTGCATGAATACCAGATGTAATTATTCTTGCTGTTTGTGTGTTTAAGCTATAATGTGGTTTAGGTGCTGCCATATTTTTATAGTTTCACTATCATCAGCTTTTTAATAATAAAATGTAACACCCAATGGTCACATATAATCCTCCTCTTCTCTCTTCAGATGCACTTTTGAAATATCTGAACCCCGTCCCTGCAAATACTGGGCCACCTGTTGCAGACATCTCCATCTCAGAACATTTGCTATACATTTGCATAGTTCATTCAAGTTTGTATATAGTTATTTATCTTTTGTGCAGCACTCTTATTTATAATTTCTGGAATGTTACATATGCTGTAAGAAAGGCAAGGAAAGCAAAGGAAAGCAATGTTTCTGTAATATAGTTTTTTCTGCACTAACATAATATAATATAAACATATTTATATTGTATCTATAATACGTTGTGTGTGTGTTTCCAAAATATTTTCAAAATAAAGAAAAACAAGACAAAGCTGTGCAGTTTGTTTCTGTGTAAGTTTATGAACAAAATTCCAGGGACACCAGGTGAAATCTTGCCTAGGGCAGCAAATTGGCCAGGGCCGGCCCTGCTGGTTAGTAATAGCCTAAGTGAGGTTGGTAATGCTGTTTGTGGAGTTATTTAATCCTCCTCTGCTGAGATCTTGCTGTGGCTGGAAGTCAGTGCTGGAGAGTAGAGCCTGCACAGCAAAAACTCCAGTGTTAAATTAACACTCCTGGGAGTTTATATGAGTCCAGACTCAAGAGTGTAAAGTGTTAAAATATGAGTGTTAAATGAACACTCAAGAGTGTTAAAGTTAATGAGATAATTAAGTTATTAATTGAGTGATGATTGAGCATTAGTGATGAACACCTGATGTGACAAGCAGAATCACTGAAGGAGAAAATCACAAATTGTAAATCACCATTATGGAGATCAGTGTTTGCTTTAGTTGGGCTCTTGACCCTTAAATAATTTACTTAAAAATTTTGCTTGTCTGCTGTTACTGATTAGTAACAGTCAGATGGACAAAGAGAAAATGTGATCCGATGGTGTTGATTATGTTTTGACATAGTCATATTGTGATCTGAAATAAACAAAACATATTTAGATAGTTTGGTGTAACTTGTTAATACAGCAGCTCTCTGATACTAAAGCATATGATTTTCAGTATTTTTAACATAGTCCAAAATATTTAATAAACATGGTTCTGATCAAGAGACTTTAAAAATGCTTTATTTAGAAACACAGACATCAATAATCAGCCTGTGAATCTCAACAATGGTGACAAGAATAAAGTATGTTGCAGCGGCTGCCACCAATCAACTCATTAATGCTCCCATCATGCATTGCGGAATTAACAAATTATATGAAGTAATTTCCTTTTCCTAATTGAATATTTTGCTCATCACCATTGTTGAGATGCATAGACTGAATCTTGATGTCTGTGTGTGCCTAAAATAAAGATTTTTTTTTAATAAACAATTTATAATAATTAAACAAAATATTCCGTATTTATTTATCAAAAATTCTGGATATTTATGTAGAATCACAGTTATGCTGTAATAAACAACTTAAAACTAAGTCAGAAATAAGGGTTCAGTGATCAAGTTCATATTATATTACGTTACGTTACGGGGGCGCAAAACTCAATCTCGCCTAGGGCAACCAAAGGGCTAGAGCCGGCCCTGAGTTTAAGGGTCAAGAGCCCAACTAAAGCAAACACATTTTTTTTCTCCTTCAGTGATTCTGCTTGTTACCATCAGCTGTCTTCAATAATGCTCAATCATCACTTAATTAATCACTTAATAATCATCTCATTAATTTGAACACTGCTTCAGTGTTCATTTAACACTCATATTTTATACTTTAGTGTGGAGTCAAATAAACTCCCAGGAGAGTTAATTTAACACTGGAGTTTTTGCTGTATATGTGGGAATACATTTTTGAGTTTCTGTTCATATTGAAAATCATGATCAAAATCAACAGCCTACTACTTTCACAATTGTAATTTCAGAGTCAGAACTGTTTCCAAAATCTTCTCGAGAAGATCGAGAACATCACATCTCAAGTGCTCTCTGTGACTGTAAGTCTTCTAGAGAAAAATAATAAAATAATACAATTTTTGTCTGTTATATACTGTAGATAATATTGACAAAACAGTGCTCTTATTTGCTCTCTTGACATTTATTGTGACACTGTTTATCTGATCAATAAATTAGACTGTGACCAACATTTTGACTGTGGTCTTCAACGCTTCAGCAAAGATTTTAGAGTCGTCATCATCATCATCAGTCAGCCCAGCTGAACTCGCCTCCTATGGAAACCGTATCTTAAAAACCAGTGAGAAACTCATCTCTACATTGGTGAAGCCGACAGACACGAGTGACAATGTCAGTTTTACTCTTGCTGCTGTTGGTGAGTGGAGAAACTATTATTATTGATGATGATGCAACTGAGATTATATATGATGTCAGGGAGTCTAGAGAGCAGTGGTGGATCGCAGGTGTCAGACGGCAATAGTAACAATATAATTGCGAAGAGTTACAAATGTTTTAAAAAGAGCAGAAAACACTATCTGTGACTATTGTTGTTGATGTCAAAGGTCAGTATTTTTGTGCAAAGTCATTCATCATTTGGTAGAAGCTTATCAAATTAGACAGATGACGGACAGGTTGTGTAAAAACCCTGATTTTTTTTTTGATTTTGAGGACATTTTGTACATTTGGATTTGGAAGCAAAACTAGTTGGGAACTGAAGCACTTGAGTACTTGAGTATACAGTGTACTGTAGGACCTTTGATCTCCAGATGACCTCACAGTTAATAGTGCTTTAATTGAATCCGTTAACAGAATAAAAATAAATGTAAACCTGAAGGGTTCGCATTAGAAATGAAAACCCAACTATAGTGAATATTTATTTGTTTGTCGTTTGTGCAAATTCAATGGAATTGGACTTTCAGATCAATATTGTAAATAAATGAATATAGCACGTAATTCTTTGTTTGTTTTTTATCAGAGGCTGAAGTCTTCATGGTTGGACCCAATGTCACCTTAGATAAAATCCCTCGACTTGACACGACAAACTCTTCTGTGGACATTGATCTCAGTGGGATCGCCAAGATCAACAATGAAACAAGTATGTGAGATGTGTTTTAAAGGAGAACTCCGGGCAATTTTTAAGGCCACATCCACACGAAGCCAGAGCTTTCCCTATCCGATGTTTTTTTTGCCTCGTTCTAAAAAAGAATTCCGTAAACACGGCGTCGTTTTAAGAAATATCTGCGTACACACGAAACCACTGAAACCGACTCAAAACGATGTACACTGTTAGACCTTACCGGGTTTTTTTACAGTAAAATATATTAAATTTATTAAATACACTGTTAATTGTACAGTTCTTTACTGTAATATACAGTTTGTTACTGTAAAATGCACTAAATTAAAACTCGAGTTAAAACTAATTTCACTTGCAGAAACCGACTGCCTTAAATTGACCAACTGTCATTTAAATGTATTAACTATAATGTGTAATGCATTAATAATATGAGAAATGAGTCAAGAACTTTCAATAGAAACCACTAAAAAACTTAAGTACATACAAATATTTTCACTGGACCAGCAACTACACAGTCACCGTCTGTAAAATAAAGCAACATGCAGCGTATCAACAATGTTTTAGATCTTCTCCTGGACTGAAGCACAGGCTCTACTCTTCAGCACAATGGTGACCCAACAAACTACATTTTACAGTAAACTACTGGCAACAGTGTTGCCAGTATAAACCTGTTTTATAACTTACAGTTTATTACTGTTTAAATACTTTTTGTGGGTGTGTCTTTTTATCTTACACTGTTAACCCTTTCAACCCCACAGGAAAATCCACACTACAAAGAGTAAAAGTAACATTGACGCAGTGTTGCAGTGAGATAATGAAGTGAATATGTAAGTGATTGTTGAGCATTAGTGATGAACACCTGCTGTTAACAAGCAGAATCACTGAAGGAAAGAGAAACACAAGAACAGAAAATAGAGAAACACAAGATCTACAACTGACTTCCAGCCATAACACATTATTACACGTATTATTAACCAGTTTGACTTTATTTCTGTCATACATCTACATAAGTAGTTATTGAGATGTTTAATTGAAAATGTTTGATTTGAAGTTACCATTATAGAGATCAGTGTTTGCTTTAGTTGGGTTGCTGATGCAAACATTTTATTCATCTCTTGCTGCTTGAGCTGTGTTTTTGCAATTCACACTTGTGCACACACAGTTTGTGAATGATTGCGATTATATTCAGTATCATGTAAAAAATCATTATATAGCCTGTACACTCACTAAGAAATTTTTCTCACTCCCATTCAGGGTTTAATTGGCAATCAAGAGTGTTATGTTACCACCATTGTGAAACAACAGAAACAATGACTTATTTATTTCTAACACAATCATAACCAAAAATAACAGAGCTACACTTCATTACAGAAACATAGAAATATCACAAATTAGAACATGCATCTCAACAATGGTGGAAATACATATTTTTAATTATTATTCATGCAACAGAGCATGCTGGGAGTTTTATACTATCCTGGTACCCAGCATGCATTCCGACATGAATCTTTTGATCATCACCATTGTTGAGATTAATACGCTGATTATTGATGTCTGTGTGTGTCAGAGTCAAGCAGCAGTTATTACAATTGTAATGCACTATATGATTTCAAAATTTTTCAGTTGACCTGATTATAGAAATATTACTGGGCTTCATGTTGTAGATTATCAAATATATGCTATTAAACCCATAAATTCTTAGCTTACATCATGAATGATTATGACATCATCACAAAACCAAAAACTCCTGATGAACTTGACTTTTTTTTGCCGTAACAAATGTGCTTTACAAACTCACTGTCACAGCAGCCAGAGAGATATGAATGGAAGAAGAGTATAAGTCCAGGTACAAGAGACCAACTAAAGCAAATACTGATCTCCATCATGGTGACAACAAACTTTATTATTAACTAAATCCCTGTTCATTCTCAACAAGAACTTGAAATAAAAACTGGTTTCACACTCAGTGTGGCTGGAAGTCAGTTGTAGTTCTTGTGTTTCTCTTTTTTCTGTTGTTGGTTCTCTGTTCTTCAGTGATTCTGCTTATCAGGAGTTCATCAGTGTCTCAATTCACTCACTTCTTTTCATTCACTCTGTCAAGTGGACTATATTAGTGAACTAGTGTAGGGAATAGTGAATGAGGGTATAGGGTGAGATTGGGAAAACAGCCTCTGAGTGTCGACTTTGAGCGCTGTTAATTCACAGTATATTCCTGTATATTACTGTTTTAATGGAAAATGGTATGATATTGTAAGAATTTGGGTATTTTCTACAGTAAGGGCTAACAGTGTAGTATACATCCCAGACCAGTATGTGGTGCTGTAATTCTGCCATATAGATACAATAAAAACGGAGAAGAAGACTTTGAGCATGCGTATAAACCTTGCGCGCTGAATACAATAATATTAGGCACAGTAGCTTCTTCTTTTCTTTTTTACCAAGAACTTTATTAAACAATATGAACAACCATAAATGGCCTGGAAATAGGGATGAGTCACGAATCACGATATTCAATTAGTTGTCGGACTCATAAAGCTTGCCACAAAGAACCGGCAAAAGTAATGAATGAGTCAATATAGCAAGGAGACATTTTAATAGTTTAAAAGTAGACATTTCAAGCATTCTATATATTTCTGAGTTTCGGTTAATTTATGAGACGAGTTCCAGTTCACGAGCAATGCAAGTTATATTGCGCCGGCGCGTCCATGTCATGATTATATTGTCAGCTATATTTGCTTCTTATTTATTAAATCCAGGCAATTGGTTGATGAAACATTGATTACAATTAAGATACAATTTATACAAAACGAAATTCACTTTAAATAAAGGCTTTATACAAACCAGCTTTATATAAAAACCAAAATGATGTCTCCCGCTATATTGCGCATCTTATAATTTCTCATGCTGTTCACTTTCATAAATCAACATAGATGAAATAAAAAAATAACATATTATTGAAACATAAATATGAAACTAAATACATTTTCTTTAATGGCTACAACAGGCTTACTGAGAAATATAATGTCGGAGTGGAATTTGAGCGAGCGCCGTTGTGTCGGCGAGCATGTGCGTTTTTTGAACAGCTTAATAATCAAATAATTCCCAGTGATCGTCGAATATTATTTTTGTTTGAAATGCCCATCCCTACAAAATACGAAATGTCTTAATCAGACAACAGACCAGCACCATAGCATAAGAAAAATATAAAGAAATACAATAAAAATACATTTAAGTAAATAATAAATAGCCTAAAGTAATAAAAGAGGCTCAGTAGCTTCTGCAGCATTATATTATATTATTATACAAGCATGTAGTCGGCAGGTGTTGTTGCTGTTACGTGACTAGCAGTGTCTGACTAGTCGACACGTGGGGTGATGACATCATCGTTTCACAAAATATACGGATTGGCTGTACACACGAAAACGCAAGCGTGTCGTTTTCAGATTTATCCACTTTGGGACCCGGTTTCAAAAAATAGCGGTTTCAGTCTCTCAAAACGCCGGATCCGTCTGGACGAAACGCCAATACGACAAAAAATGTGTCCGTATACAGCTAAACGCGTCTCCGTGTGGACAGGGCCTAAGTTAATCTTGATCGTTATACCTTTGTGAGTACTGTCTATAGGAAAAAACTAACCGGATTAGTGCTTGCAAAACGGAGCTGCTACCGCTAAAGCCCAGAGCTCACCCTCAGCTAAAGCGGCAGTTATGGGGGCATATTCATAAAGAGTGTTTTTGTGCCACTTAACAGACACATAATGCAATTAAAATGTCTGTCCAACATGAACAGGGTCCTTACATGACAACAAGATGTGTTTAGCAACTTAGCCATTGTTTAACTTCACCTAAATAGTGTTTTAGAAGGCTAGCTAGTCTTGCGCTGAAGTCCCGTGGGAACTCCCGTTGTAGCCGGAAAAGGTATTGTTGACTGAAGAGTGTGAGGCTAGTTCTTCGTCTGTATACTCAGGTTCGAATAAATAAGGATGACCATCAAACTCAAAAGCCTCTTCCATGTGTTCAAAATCTTCTACATTCTCCACGTTACGAACCATTTCTTCTTCATTTGTGAGCAACTCCGATCATCACTCTTCACACACACGACGCTCCTCCACCTGCACACTTCTATTTACCTTTTCCCGGCTACAACGGTAGTTCCCACGGGATTCAGCGCGAGACTGTTAGCCCGGACAATTTGAATCTACTTAAAAAATGCAGCTAGCCGTTCTAAACACTATTTAGGTGAATTTAAACAATGGCTAAGTTGCCAAACGCATCTTGTTGTCATGTAAGGACCCTGTTCATGTTGGACAGACATTTTAATTGCATTTTGTGTCTTTTAAGAGGCACAAAAACACTCTTTATGATTATGCCCCCATAACTGCCGGTTTAGCTGAGTGAGCTCTGGGCATTAGCGGTAGCAGCTCCGTGTTGCAAGCACCAATCCGGTTCGTTTTTTTTTTTCTTCTATAGACAGAACTCACAAAGGTATAACGATCAAGATTAACTTAAAAATTGCCCGGGGTTGTCCTTTAATAAAACATTTTTAGAACATAACTAAACCACATTTATCAACGTTTTTTTGTTTTCTTGAATACAAGTTTCTTCTGTTTCTGTCACACAGGATCAGCTGCTGTGGCTTTCATGAGTTATAACACAATGGAGAATCTACTGAAGCCCGACTTCTTCAACACATCAAATGCCACGATTAAAACCATGATGTCCACTGTGATCTCAGCTACTCTTCCCAAAACCACCAACACTAAACTCACCAAACCAGTCAACTTCACCCTCAAACACATCAGAGTGAGAGACTGACATGTGTTTTTGTCCGACCTGAGAACTGATGAACATCTGAACACATCTAATATTCAGTGTTGTAATATTTTCTTCATGTTCTTTCTTCTTGCAGGAGTTCGACCCCAACGGTTCTCTGTCCTGTGTGTACTGGAATATCAGCGAGTGGATTGTAGATGGTTGTTCTGTTTTAGAGACCAACATCAACTACACTGTGTGTTCCTGTGTTCATCTGTCCACATTCGCTCTCATCATGCAAACCAGCCGCCCATCAGAGGTACGAGAACATTTATAGTGAGCATTGAAGAACAGCACAGATTAGGCACTCATGTACTCTGACATGTTTTCTCAGAGCTACTTACTGATGATCACGGGGTTTTTATTGTTCGGTGATATCTCCGGGATGGTGTTCTTCAGTTTGGCCCTGTTGACCTTTGCCCTTTGTCAGTGGAGTCCTGGAGTGAATAATGTGGCTCGAATCAACCTCTGCATCAGTCTTCTGTGTACTCAACTTCTGTCCCTGCTCACACACATGTTCCTGAGCCTCATACGCCCTCATCAGGTGAGAATGATGAAGGAGTCCTACAGCTCAGCACAGTCTCACTGAGAATCATCATAACCCTCTCTCATGATCTCCAGGTGTTGTGTGCCATGATAGCAGGTGTGCTGCACTTCCTCTTTCTCTCCGGCTTTGTGTGGATGTTCATTGAAGCTGTGCTGCTCTTCATCTGTGTGAAGAACCTATCACAGATCAGCTCCAAAAAGAGGGAGGTGCTTAGCAGTCGAGTCCTGTGTGTGATTGGCTATACGGCTGCTCTGGTTGTGGTGGGCGTGTCTGCTGCGGTGAATCCCAAACGCTATGGCAGCGAACAGTGAGTTGTTGTTCTGGTTGTTGTTCTTGTTTTTGTATGGTGTAAGTTAATTAAATTAGAAATAAATATAGCAGCTCTGGGCTTTTGTGACATTTCTGTCATCTGATAAAATACACTTTTTTAAAACACGCTATATCAGTAACCCACAAGATTAAAATTTTAATAATTAACAAACTCAACACCAGAAATAGCAGTTTTGACATTCTTCTAGTTCTTATATTGTGTTTCCTCAAAACAGCTGCTGGATTCAATTTGATTTCGATTTTATCTGGATTTTTATGGGTCCTGTTTGTGTCATAATAGCAGTAAGCACATTTCTTATTCTCATGGTTTTAATTTATATTAAAGGGAAAACAAGGTGATTCATTATTATTTTGTACTTTTCAGTTAAACATGATTCTCTTCATCAACATCATCATCAGTCTGTGCTCAACTCTTAAAAATCTGAATGCTGAAGTTTCAAAGATCAAACAAACCAAGTAAGAAACATTAAGATCTGAACACTCCATAATACATATATATTTAATAAATAGGTAACACTTTAGAATACTGTTTCATATGGTGGCCCAGTAGTGCACAACACAACAAAATTTAAAAAGCAGACAGAAGTTCACAACACAATGAAATTCTACAACACAACAAAATTAATCCACAACACAACAGAAATGAGCCACAACACAACGGAAAATGTACAACACAACGAAAATGAGCTAGTCTGGCTATCACCAGACCAAGCTCATCTTTTAAGATTGAACATTAGTCTGGGGACTTTGCTCTGTATTTCTACTGCACAAGAGGCGTGATCAACGGGATAGTTCAAATGACTCTGTACGCAATTGGATAGTCCTTCAACCAATCAGACACTAAAACACAGTTTGTACAAAACAAACGTGTTGATTTAGCATTGATCAGTGGTTTGCAGAAGCAGCGATGGCATCGAGAGATCTTTGCAGGTTGTGCAAAAAAAAAAACATGAAAGTGAGTGGCATTTACACCCACTCGAGCGTTTTGTTTGCACAACTAAAGAAGCCATTGAACATCGCCGAGAGGTTAAAAGGAATTGAATTTGTCACTTCTCTATCGTCATAGTATTAAACCCGACAATAGCGGCAGGTGGATAAGCCAGTTTGTGATTGGTTCCCGCAAATTTGTAAAGGAAGCAGGATAGACAAATGGGCAGATCGGGCTGGGTTTACCCAGTCTAGAAGTGAGCCACGACACAACGGAAAATGTACAACACAACGAAATAAAGCCACAACACAACGGAAATGCTCGCGACCACTAGAGGGCTCTCGGAGCGCGATAAAGTTAGTTTTCCTTTCTATTGTTCTATAGAGTCAGCAGCCTAAAAAATACTTCAACACCACGATATGTAGCTAACCATTGTATATCGATATTTATTAATTCAAAATCACCTACGTGCATTATAGCTGCATATTTATACTCTAGAATGCTACCGCAGCGCATGATCCCCAAGGGAACGTCTGCCAATTCCTCCAAGTTGTTAAAACATATAATTTGATGTTGATGGCTTTATAATCATAATGATATCGCCTGAATCACTGATGTCATCTGTATTGTTATAGTGTTAGTTAAAATACATTGTTTGTCACAGTTATTTTCATGTATACATAATGTGTTCTTATTAGCCAATCATATGTGTGCTTCACTTCACGCCTCCACGGACACTGATAGCCCAAACACGAGAAAACACAACAAGTGGTGTCAGAAGCTGAGCGTGATTGACAGTCATCAGTGAATTGTGAGTTTTGTGAACGGCTGGAAAATATTTTGTTAATCGATGGACTGCGCAGAGTTTCTCTTCCCCCATCAGAGAGGCGTGAAGCTGGCAGTCTGCCACCGTAAAACCCAACAAGTTAAGCTAACTCATTTTATTTGAGGAAACCGATTGCCTCAATTTATTTAAGTTTATAAAAAGCAATAGTTATGAGTACTCTGAACTTATTTTAATCGAGTTCACTACAACAATAATATTTCTTAATACACAAATAAATTTTACACTGCATTTAATACTGTATATAGCTGAAACTTCGTTTTCTTGAGTAAAACAGTGAAATAACAAACTTTAAATGAACTCACATCACTTGCAGTTCCTGCTAGCTCACAATATCACATACAAAGTCAAATCCAATGAGTTAAGCTAACTCATTACATTTGAGGAAACCGATTGCCTCAATTAATTTAAGTTTATAAAAACAATAGTTATGAGTACTCTGCAATTATTTCAGTTGAGTTCACTAAAAGTAGATATTGCAGTCAATAAATTAAGTGATTAATTAAGTGATTAATTAAGAGATTAATTAAGAGATGATTGAGCATTATTGATGAACACCTGCTGTTAACAAGCAGAATCACTGAAGGAAAGAGGAACACAAGAACTACAACTGACTTCAGACACAGTCTTAAATGAAATCAACTGAAGATAAAAGAAGACATTAAATCTCTGAAGATCTCAGCAGAGGAGGATTGAACAACTCCACAAACAACATTACCAGCTTCACTTATTACTAACCAGATTGATTTGATTTCTGCCATGCTGCTACAGAAGTTGTTATTGTGAATGAACAGAGGTTTAGATGAAGATGATTTATTGAGTTTAATTTAAAGACACCATGATAGTGGTCAGTGTTTGCTTTAGTTGGGCTCTTTACCCTTGACTTTACAACACCAGTTTTTCCTCTGACTGTGTTTATATAACACATTTGGTATGGCACAAAAGCCAAAAGAAAATTTGAGCATGTGATTGTGTTTTGATGATGAATGGAGAATAATCTTTGATTAAACAGGTGATATATAACTTGTATTATTCATTACAAAATAACTGTGATTTGGCCGTAAGGCCCATTGTTGTTACAATCAGCTTGTAAAAACCTCTATGTTATCATGCTGACTTACACAGACATCAATAATCAGTATATGAATCTCAACAATGGTGACCATTAAAAACGATTCATGCTGCAATGCATGCTGGGAGCCATGGATAATGTTTGTATTATGGTAGTACCCAGCATGCATTTCAGTATGAATATTTTTTTAATAGTCACCATTGTTGAGATTCATATGCTGAATCAAATCATTAGGAGATGATTGTCATTATCAAACCTTGACCATTATCACCTGAACATACTGTTCCTTGAATATTGTGCTATAAGAAATGTTTTATAAACACTCAATTACAGCAGCCAAAGAAAGAACTTGTACTTGCACAAGGGTCAAGACGCCAACTAAAGCAAACGCTGATCTCCATCGTGGTAACCTTAAACCTTGTATTTCTTGTGTTTCTCTTTCCTTCAGTGATTCTGCTTGTTAACAGCAGGTGTTCATCACTAATGATCAATCATCAATTGATGATTAATTAACTTAACTATACAATTATTATTCAATTATCATTTTGGGATCCAGAAATGTTCTATAACTCATTCAGTTTGAGTTCTGTTTCAGTCCTTCAAGCCACTTCAAGTTTCGGTATTATTTGAGTGCTGTGAACTCAATTTAATTGAGTAAATATTACTGTTAGGTTTTACAGTGTACACTGTAAAAAAGAAAACATAGATTTTATTTATATTTAATTAATACAAATGAGGCAACAGATTACAAGCAATATTATTAATTAAATTTAACAAATTAGAATTGAGTAATAATTAATCAAATTAATTCATTAAATGTTAACCATTTAAAATGAGTAAAATTTACAAAATATATGTTATTGCCAACATTGAAGACACCTGATGTTAACAAGCAGAATCACTGAAGGAGAAAACCATAATTAAAGTCACCATTATGGAGATCAGTGTGTGTTTTAGTTGGGCTCTTCACCCTTAAATTATTAACTTTAAGTTTTGTTTGGCTGCTGTACATGAGTTATAACAGCCAGATGAACAAATAGAAATGTTGATCTGATGGTGTTGGTTGTGTTTCATAATTTCACAATCATTTGACTTGAATCACTGATCTCATGTAGAGTCCAATTTATGAGTTAAATTTATTTTATTAATTCTAGCTGCATAATATTATTAGCCTTTTCAATGAAATCCAAATGATCAAATTAATAATAATAAAAAACATATGTGTTTTTTTTCTTGGCGCACACAGACATCAAGATTTAGCGTATGAATCTCAGCAATGGTGACAACCTCTGATCATAAGCTCATTATTTATTCATGCAGCAATACATGATGGGAGCCATGAATGAGTTTTGATTGGTGCAACCCAGAATGCACTGCAACATGCTTTATAAATGTCACCATTGTTGAGATTCATAGACTGATTCATAATGTCTGTTTTTTTTTTTTTTTTTTTGTTCAAGATAAACTTTTTAGAAATTATTTGGATTACATTGTAAAAGTTAAAAATATTATGGTGTACAAGGCCAGTACTTCTATAGTTAATAAACTTAAGTCACAAATTGGACTCCATTTGAGTTCAGTGATTCAGGTCAAATGATTGTGATATATTGATTATGTTAAAACACAACCAACACCATCAGATCACCATTTGTTCATCTGGCTGTTATAACTCATGTACAGCAGCCAATCAAAAACTTTAAGTTAATAATTTAAGGGTGAAGACCCCAACTAAAACACACACTGATCTCCATAATGGTGACTTTAATTATGGTTTTCTCCTTCAGTGATTCTGCTTGTTAACATCAGGTGTCTTCAATGTTGGCAATAACATATATTTTGTACAATTTACTCATTTTAAATGGTTAACATTTAATGAATTAATTTGATTAATTATTACTCAATTCTAATTTGTTAAATTTTATTAATAATATTGCTTGTAATCTGTTGCCTCATTTTTATTAATTAAATATAAATAAAATCTATGTTTTATTTTTTACAGTGTAGGTGCTGCTGTTGGCTGCGTGCCAATTTTCACAGACACTACTAAACAGCCCTTCAAATCTACAACAAAGCTCAGAAACCAGAATATATTTCAGTATTATATATAAAAATAGAGAGAGAAAAAAAGAAAAAGTAAAATTGTAATATAACATGGATGTGAGTGAGATCCACCCATCACCTCAAAACCCCTCGAGGTAGAGCTCCAGATGGACCTAAAGCTAAACTTGACACTTATGATGGTAAAGATGACTGGGACTCCTTTATCATTCCTTTTGAGTGCAGAGCTGTAATTTACAGATGGAGCACAGTAGAGAGAGTGGATCAACTGCATGAATGTCTATGAGGAGCTGCTGTCAAATATCTGTGCTCATTACCCGAACACATCTGTGTAGATTACTTTATGCTGAAAGAACAGCTGGCTTTCCGACTTAGCCAAAAAGAGCCTCCCACCACAGCACGGAGTCACATATTGCAGTCACATATGGGTGCAGTCACAGCCGGTCACACAGCAGTTGCAAACACTCATTGATAAAGTTGAGAAGCTCCAACTAGTCATAGCCCACCTGCCTCCTTCCTCTTCTATTGCTCTTCATTCTACCGTAAGACCCACCCAGCAAATCAATTCCAGTATGGCAGTCCAGTCAGAAACAGGACGTGCAGCTCAGACCTCTCATGTTTCCAGTGTGGGGAGGAGGGACATTACAAACGAAACTGCTCACGGTCCCCCAGTCCATCTACAAGTCCCTCTGCAAATACTGTGGCCAAATTGGAGCAAAATGCCCTGCTCTTGGGCTTAGATTTCTTAAAAGCTGCTGATTTCACCATACATGTAACACCTCTGGTAAAGTTTTTATGGGCTTTGAACTCATGCCAGCCTATATATCCGAAGTCAAGGGCCCAGACTATGCAATATCGAGAGTGATGTTAGAGAGTGATGTCACTGTGCCACCAGAGTGTGAATGTCTAGTTTGGGGTGTGGTAGACAACCCAAAACCAGAACTCCCGGCTGTTTTAGAGCCTGTTAGCCTGGCTGATGGAGTGGGAGTCTGTTTGGGTATGCTCATTGAAGCATATTCTGATGCTCAAGAGGAGGAAGAGAGAGCCTACTTAGTTCCAGGCGACGCTTCATTGTATGCAAAAGGCGGGAACTCAGTGCCACAAGATCCTGACAATGAGTCTTCTGATGAGCATGACATAAAAAGGGTGTCGTCACCAAATGCTCTTGACCTTCCAGAGCACCTCAGACAGTTGTTCACTTCTGCAAGCGAAACGCTCACTGAACAGCAACAAGAGATGTTAACAGCTCTGCTGAGTGAATATCAAGCAGTTTTTGCAGCAACTGATGATGATCTTGGGAAGTTTTCTGCTTTGCAGCACAGCATAGACACAGGAATGTCTAAGCCTGTTCGACAGCCAGTACGACGTACCCCTTTAGGGTTCTGGAATGAGGAGGAAACACATCTCAAGAAAATGCTTGATTCAGGGCTGGGCGATATATGTATATACACGACATTGTTAGGCGCATCTCGTCAGTAAAGCCGGTTCCTTGATTAGTAGTAAATCACCATCACCTGCTTTCAGATGTAGTGGCATTTAATACACCAGGAGTCCTTAGCTCTGGACCGAGAGATCTACTTTCCTGCAGAGTTTAGCTCCAACCCTAATCAAACACACCTGAACAAGCTAATCAAGCTCTTCATGATTAATACAACTTACAGGTACACAACAAAATCCCCAGTGTTAAATCAACATTGCTCAGAGTACATATTGTCCCATTCTACAGAGTGTTAAAGTTAATGAGATAATTATATGATTAATTAAGTGATGATTGAGCATTAGTGATGAACACCTGCTGTTAACAAGCTGAATCACTGAAGAAAAGAGAAACACAAGAACTACAACTGACTCCAACCACAGCCTTAGTTGAAATTAAATGAATTAAACATTAAATCTGTGAAGATCTCAGCAGAGGAGGAATAAACAACTCCACAAACAGCATTACCAGCTTCACTTATTACTAACCAGATTGACTTTATTTTTGTCACAAGTCTACGGAATTGATTGTTGAGAGTTGATGATGTTTAAGTGATCAAAAAAGTGTGCTACCATTATGGTGGTCGGTAGCTGCGTTTACATGGCTCAATCCGAATGAAATCAATCCGATTAAAGAATCCGAACAAGGTGTTTACATGGACGACAAATAAAGTAATCGGGTTGATGTGCGCGTTTACATGTCACAAGCTTTACATCTGATTTGATCGTTTTAGACATGCGCAGTTACGCACAATCAGTCCACTAGACGATTCCCGCCGCCGTTCCATGATGCGCATAACAGCCACCCTCTTACCATTGCTTATTTTTTTTTTTTTTTATCAGATTTAACATTTACGTACTCCAGCTGCTAATTAGGAGACGACGAGCGCGATATAGATATATTTGCTTTACTTATTATTTATTAAATCCAGGCAATTGGTTGATGAAACATTGATTAAAATTAAGATACAATTAATACAAAACGAAATTCACTTTAAAGAAAGGCTTTGTGCTTTCTGATTGAGGTCTGTGAATGTTTTAAAGCATATTTTAGTGCCGATTTCAGAGCAGTCACGTCCGTAAACGAGAACTGTCACGTCCATAACATCGTTTTTTCCTCATAAATGCGAACACGAAAAATAAAATAAAATGAATATTTTATGTTCTGTGGAGCTCGTTTTATTTTTTCTCACGTTTATATTAATTTCTGCTTAAATACTGAGTGCATGGAGGAATATAGCCTAGGCTATTCCGCGCTCAAGCTCAAATCTTGCCGCAAAGCACCGGCAAAAGCAGACTAATGATAATATGTCTGAAAAAATAATGAGGCATTTTTATTGTTTATTAATAAAATATATATTTCTAAATCAGTGTCGGCTCCAAACATATCTATATACATCTCCGCTGTAAAGTGGATGCGCCTTTAGAGAGAAATGCACCTTTCATATGGATTACAGCCTAATCAGCCGGTATTTGCTTTCGATTCACATTTTTTAGTTTAAAAGTGGACATTTCGAGCTTTATATAGAAACATTCATCATATTTTTGAGGCTATACACTGCATTTCAGTTCATTATTGAGACGCGCTCCAGTTCACGCATGGAGATAATTATAGCGCGCCCTGTTTGTTTTATTTTATTTTACAAAAGCACGACGTTTTCTTGTTATTGTGAGTTTACCCAAATAAAAGTACTTGCGACTGATGCATTATTCCTTTCTGTATGACCAGAAAAGATTGAGTATTTAAAGTTGTTTCCACTGTTGATAGGAAAATGCAAGTGTTTAAAGAAAAAAAATATGCGTCTCTGTCCCCAGCACATTTCAAACCAAACTGACGCCCATGGGTGAGAGCACCAATACCATTGACAATGCGAGTCGCAATCGTACTGTATAAACTCGGTAGCTGTCATTGCACATGCGCATTCCTTTCAGATTTGGTTTTCAGTCCGATTAAGTGTTTACATGTTCTCTTGATCGGATTACAAAAGGAATAAACCACCCCTTTCAATCCGATCGAAATTTCAATCGGATCGAGCTCAATCGGATCAATTAAGGTGTTTACATGAAGGTTTTTCAATCCGATTGAGCCTTCAATCCGATTATGAGGGTCCATGTAAACGCAGCTACTGTTTGCTTTAGTTGGTCTCGTGACTCATTTAATTTCCAAAGTAAGCTTCTTTAAGCATTTGCAATAGTGTTTCATGATAAACACTTGAGCTTTGATGAACAAAGAGTTCAGAATACAAATATACTTTTATGCATACAAGACGCTTAAATGAAACTCATAAAAAGATATTTGATAAAGGTAATTTGTCACAAAATTATTATTTTATTTTGGTTATTGATTGAGGATCAGGTATAGTAAATGTGTAAAAAAAAAGTATAATAAACAATTGTCAGTGCTAAAAATGCACATGTATATCTTCTGAAAATATACACTTATACATCAACACTTACATACAATCCTCAACAGTGGTGACAATAATTATCCATACTGCAGTGCATGCTGGGATTTTTTTCAAATTATGATACCCAGCATGCATTGCAGCATGAAACATTGCCAATATAATTTTACATGGCCTCTTAAACCGTTTCAAATTCTGTCTGTTCATTATTTTGTCTTTAGAAAAGTCAGCTGGTTTGTTTTGGTTCATTATCATTATTGTGTTTAAGCTCGCCTTACCAGGCCTGATAACAGAAAGACAGACAGAGTACCAATCCTTTCCTCCACTCAGCAGTCTCTCACTATACACAAATAATCTTTTCAACAGCCTCCTAAGACTGAAACTTAATTAATCATAGTCATTATGCTATGAGCCTTTCTAATGTTATCTTTAGTTTCAATACTTGTATAAATTCTCAATTCACCTAACCTTTGTTATCCAGACTCTACAAAAACTGTCTTAATCTTTAGTCACCACCATGTCTAATGATCTTCAGGAGTTACCATCCTATATACATATTAGTTCAAAATCAACACTTCTATAATTTTCCTTGCCCATAAGGCAACCAACATCATGTTCCTGATATAAATAAATAAGTTTTGTTACTGTCTCCCCAACAAAAAATGACAATCACCTCATGGTCTCAGCTGGCTCTTGAAAGCACATTTCCCATTAGCTCTTTATCTATAATTTCCATCAGACTTGTCACAATTGAAAACAAGCCATACAGTGAATTGCGGTTGTTGTTGTTGTTTTTTTTTGTTTTTTTTTCTGGTGAGTGGTATAGAAGAGGAAACTCACATTTTCTGGGTCAGACTGCCGTGACTCCTCACAGCGCATCTCACCTCTCAATGCTCTGCTGACCCCAGTGGCCTCCAGTAATCAGCGCTCAACTCTCATACCTTTCTCACATATAACATCTCCATCCGGAGATGTCCGTGTTTGTGACCCCCTGCGTTAAATAGTCCCCTGGCCAGGAAGATCTTCCCCATCCTTGAGTAGCCACGTACACACTAGTAACCGCTTGTTCCCATCACACAATCAGGTTTCTTCCACAGAACTCAGCTGTTTTTTTCTCTGGAGCTTAGGAAAGGCACATTCAAGAGTCACCTCCATCTGGACTGCCTAATAGTGTTAAGGGAGACAGGTTAATAACAACAGTATTTAATCACTCAAATCTGTTAGACTTGTCCAAATCAACAAAATCTCAGTGAACTTTATTCACATCCGTCTATTCAGTGTACATCTACACAGCAAAAACTCCAGTGTTAAATTAACACTCCTGGGAGTGTATATGAGTCCGCACTCAAGAGTGTAAAGTGTTAAAATATGAGTGTTAAATGAACACTCAAGAGTGTTAAAGTTAATGAGATAATTAAGTTATTAATTGAGTGATGATTGAGCATTATTGAAGACACCTGATGTTAACCAGCAGAATCACTGAAGGAGAAAATCACAAATTGTAAGCCACCATTATGGAGATCAGTGTGTGTTTTAGTTGGGCTCTTGGCCCTTATATTATTAACTTTAGATTTTGGTTGTCTGCGTTTTCTGATTAATAACAGTCAGATGAACGAAGAGAAAATGTGATCTGATAGTGTTGGTCATGTTTTGACAATCATATTGTGATCTGAAATAAACTAAACTTATTTACATAGTTTGGTTTAACTCGTTTATAAAGCAGCTCTCTGATATTAAAGCTTATGAATCTCAGTATTTTTAATAAAATCCAAAATATTTAATAAACCTGGTTCTGATCAAGAGACTTTTAAATGCTTTATTTAGAAACACAGACATCAATAATCAGCCTGTGAATCTCAACAATGGTGACAATAATAAAGCATGTTTCAGCGGCTGCCACCAATCAACTCATTAATGGCTCCCATCATGCATTGCGGAATGAACAAATTATAAGAAGTAATTTCCTTTTCCTAATTGAATATTTTGCTTGTCACCATTGTTGAGATGCATAGACTGAATCCTGATGTCTGTGTGTGCCTAAAAGAAAGATTTTTTTTTTCAAAACAACTTTAAAATAAATTCTTCAATATTTATTTGTCCAAAATTCTGGATATTTATGTAGAATCACAGTTATGCTGTAATAAACAACAGAAATTTAAATCAGAAATAAGGGTTCAGTGATCAAGTTCAAATTATGATTGTCATAACATGACCAACAGATCACTTTTTTTCTTTGTTCATCTGTCTGTTATAAATTAATAAAAGCAGGCACACAGAATTTTAAGTAAATAATATAAGGGTCAAGAACCCAACTAAAGCAAACACTGATCTCCATAATTGTGGCTTACAATTTGTGATTTTCTCCTTCAGTGATTCTGCTTGTTAACATCAGGTGTCTTCAATAATGTTCAATCATCACTCAATTATTAACTTAATTATCTCATTAACTTAAACACTCTTGAGTGTTCATTTAACACTCATATTTTAACACTTTACACTCTTGAGTCTGGACTCATATAAACTCCCAGGAGTGTTAATTTAACACTGGAGTGTTTGCTGTGAACACTGGAGTTTTTGCTGTGTATAGCAATGGTCATAGGTCCTGTGTCATGGTGAAGGCTAAGATCAGACAAAGACGTTACTGGTCCTAAAATAACAAGTACAAAAATGTCACTTCTCAATTCAGGTCTACATTATTATTTTAAAGACTTCTTTAAAGTCATTCAGTTTTACAATCTAAAACCTTTAAGTACAAATTGCCCTCTGAATGGCAATGATTTCCTTTAACATGATTTCTTTTAACATCTGTGTCTATAATTTTCAACTGAAACTCTGTGCTTTACTATAAATAGCTTATTGTCACGACAGACTAAGATAACAGCTTTCTGACATTGAATGAGAGAGAGAGACTCTGTCCAGGACTGGTACACTGTTTCTCATACTAAACATTCTCAACTTTATCTACTTTATCTTTTAACTCTAGCCCAGCTTAAGGCACCTTTGCCAGAAATTACATACGTTTTCAATATTAAATAAATTTTATAGTTGTCTTTTACCCATACATCAGGGAATTTAGACATTACAAATTTCCACTCAGATTGAGACTGTCACACTGGCAGTTTCAGTCAAGTCCCAACTTATCTTTTGAAACCAAAACATCAGCTTCTAGTTCCTTCATGGTCAACACTACCAAGCTGTTTGTTTAATCAGATCCCTTTCTACACATTTTTACATTTAGCAACTGTTAAACCCAGTGCTACTGCTTATTTGATCTTATGTGCACAAATGACTAAATGTTGTGGAGGTTGAACTAACTGTTGTGCAAATGTAAATAGTGATGTGAGAAATCCACCAAAGCGACTGAGAAAAACTGTAAACAGTGCTTCAATTAACAAATTGTGTCCTTGTCTTTAAATTAATTCAATTACAATTACATTAATGTTCTTACTTGCACATTACAACAAGCTTAACAACCGACTTTTAGCCTAAATTCAGTTGCTATTTATTTTTAGATGTAATATTAATCAACACTCAAATAACTAATTGAAAGAGTGAAAGAGTTCATTTCTTTAGCAAACCAAGCTGTGGACAGAACACTGAATGACTTGCCTGAGGTAAATATAAAGCTATGTGAAAAAGTGTTTTATCGACGTATTTTCGGGGCGTCAACTTGAGCGTCTGTATATGAGATCTGGTTAATTGTGCACAGGGAAATGTATGATCATCACATCAGAGACTACAAGGAAGCCCTTTCTGCTGCTAAAACAAGTTATTATGCCAATATGATAGACTCTGGTGGTGGGAATGCAAAAGTCCTGTTCTCAACAATGAACCGTATTTTGAAACCACCCGATGTTTTTTCATTACATTCACACTCTAATGGTACATGTGATATTTTTATGAATTACTTCAATGATAAAATTGAGGCCATTCATGAGAATTTAGCACCAAATAATGTGGCATGTGATTCATTCTTCGCTCTTAGTGATGCTTCTACTCTAACTGCTTTCTCTAGGTTTTGTTTGCCTACTGAGAATGAAATAGTTGAATGCATTCAAAAATCTAAATCTACTACTTGTCAGTTGGATCCTATTCCTACACATTTGGTTAAGTTTTGTCTACCTGCCTTACTACCCTTGATAACTAGAATTATACACTCTTCTCTTATTAATGGTACTATTCCTTCATCCCTTAAGGTAGCAGCAATAACACCTATACCCAAGAAACCGGGCATTGATTGCAACAACCCTGAAAACTTTAGACCAATCTCAAATTTGCCATTTCTTTCTAAAATATTGGAAAAAATTGTTGATCAACAGGTGCACACTCATTTAACAGATAATGACTTGTTGGAGCAGTTTCAATCCGCTTATCGTCCATATCATAGCACAGAGCCAGCACTCATCAAAGTCACAAACAATCTACTGATGGATGCTGATTTAGGGCTCTTATCAATACTAGTTCTTCTTGATTTAACTGCAGCTTTCGATACTATTTCGCATAGTATTTTGCTGGAAAAGTTGATTTCTATTGGGATCACTGGTACTATTCATGATTGGTTCAGATCATATTTATCTGGTCGGACTCAGTTTGTTCAGATTAAACATTTTAGATCACAGATATTTCCTATAACAAGCGGTGTACCTCAAGGCTCAGTGTTGGGCCCTCTTTTGTTTATCGTGTATTTATTGCCTCTAGGACAGATCTTCCGTAAATTTAATATAAATTTTCACTGCTATGCCGACGACACCCAGCTCTACATATCCTCAAAACCTAGTTTGACATTTCCATCTTCCTCTCTGCTGCTTTGTCTTTCTGAAATTAAATCATGGTTTACTTGCAATTTTCTTAAGGTTAATAGTGCAAAGACCGAAATTGTATTAGTTGGCACTAAAGCAAAGCTGCGTAACTGTGACAGTTTCTCACTCTCCATAGACAATTCTGTTATCTTCCCTTCTTCTCAGGTTAAGAGTCTGGGTGTCGTCCTCGACAGTACTCTGTCCTATAAGGCATATGCGAACAACATTACACGGTCAGCATATTACTATCTGTGGAATATTAATCGTCTCCGACCATCCCTCTCTGCTAATAGTACGGCTGTTCTGGTGCATGCATTAGTCACTTCTCGAATTGACTATTGCAATTCTCTGCTCAGTGGTGTCTTACAGAAAATCATTCACAAGTTTCAGATGGTCCAAAATGCGGCGGCTAGGATCATTACACGAACAAAGTTGAATGAGCATATAACTCCTGTATTAGAGCATCTTCACTGGCTTCCGATCAGATACCGTATCCAATTCAAAATTTTACTTTTTACCTATAAGGCTCTGCATGATCTAGCACCTTCATATCTCAGTGAACTTCTTCATGTGTATCGACCAACTCGATCCCTCAGGTCATCTGCTTCTGCGACTTTAGTTATACCATCTGTGCGTTTGACTACGATGGGGAGTCGAGCCTTCAGTTTTAGAGCTCCTACTATTTGGAATACTTTACCACAAGACATACGTAAATCTATGTTTTATTTTTTACAGTGTAGTCTACAGTCACAAACAGCTATTAATGACAAAACGGCAAAAACGTGTAGATTGATAGAAACACTAAAGCATTTTCTTCTTATAGACAGTACTCACAAAGGTATAACGATCAAGATTAACTTAAAAATTGCCCGGAGTTCTCCTTTAAAGGATAATTCCGGTATTTAACACCTTGAGTCTATATTGTAGTTTATTATTGTAGTTAATAATTGGTGCAACCCAGAATGCACTGCAACATGCTTTATAAATGTCACCATTGTTGAGATTCACAGGCTGATTCATGATGTCTATTTTTTTTTTTTTTTTGTAAAAGAGAAACTTTTTAGAAATTATTTGGATTACATTGTAAAAGTTAAAAATATTATGGTGTACAGGGCCAGTACTTCTATAGTTAATAAAGTTAACTTAGGTCACAAATTTGAGTTTAGTGAATCAGGTCAAATGATTGTGAAATAATGATTATGTTAAAACACAAACAACACCATCAGATCACCATTTGTTCATCTGCTGTTATAACTCACGTACAGCAGCCAAACACAAAATTAAAGTTATTAATTTAAGGGTCAAGAGCCCAACTAAAACACACACTGATCTCCAAAATGGTGACTTTAATTATGGTTTTCTCCTTCAGTGATTCTGCTTGTTAACATCAGGTGCACTGAGAAAAACAACAAGTAGAATTTACTTTATTTGGCAAGTTTTTGCACAAATATTTTTCAAGTGAATTTCACATTTAAGGAAATTAAGTAAATCTACTTAACTAAGCCAAGTAAAATTAACAAAGTGAATAAGTACATATAACCTGGCCTGTTAAATTATATTGAGTAATTTTTACTTACAAATCTGATGTAATTAATATAATTAAGTAAAACCACTTGATATTTTAAATAAATTTTACTTGTTTTATGCAGTGCTGGTAATTATTTTAAATTAAATGTTACTCTTAACAAAATACAAAATAATCAAAATAATACTGTGACAATGTGCAGTTAAGAGTAATTTATTAAGAAATAAACATCTACAGAAACATATGCTTAAGGTCAGTTTGTATGTATGTTGTTGCTCACGCTGCTTAAACCTTTAATTTCAACAATACATTAAATGCATATTAAAATTAGCAGTTCTATGCATCATATAGAACAGGTTTTCCTCAAGGGTACAGTTCTGCAGTCACAAAATGAGTGAGTCAACAAAGCAGATAAATGCCTATGAACAACCACACAAAAACATGTAAATTAAGTCAAGTTCATTCTAAATTTCAGTATCAAAACATGACATTAACAAACTGCTGTCACAAATTAAACCTGCTAACCAGCCCCCACCCCCTACCCTTAACAAGGAAACTCATAAAGTACATACAAAATACATTTAGAAAGCCTTTTAAAGGACAAGTTCGGTATTTTGCACTTAAATCCCTGTTTTCAGATCGTTTCTGATGAAATAGAACGGTTAAGATTAAAATTTGGACACATGCTCCTGTCCCGAGAATTTTCGGTTTCATTCGCTTTCCCCCCCACCTCCACAATGGCTGCGTAAGTGCACTGGAATATCCTTACTAAAACGCATTAAACTTTCGTTTACAAAGACGTGAACCTTACCGAGTGGTCAGGGGTGTTCACTGATATGCTCACACAAAAATCACTGCAAAAGATGCTTTCCAACAGGTTTTATCGTAGTTTTTGTCTAACTCCATTGACTTGTACCTCACAGCACATCCAATACAAGTCAATGGAGTTGGACAAAAACTACGATAAAACCTGTTGGAAAACAACTTTTGCAGTGATTTTTGTGTGAGCATATCAAATCTTGACAAAGCATTTTAATCTTAACCGTTCTATTTCATCAGAAACGATCTGAAAACAGGGATTTAAGTGCAAAATACAGAACTTGTCCTTTAAGCTAATAAAAAACTGAAATACAAATCCTGCAATTTGTAAATGTAAAAACTTTGTTTTGTTTGTTTAACGTGTGTTCGGTCTCTCTCTTTGTCCCTCTCAACCGGTTTACAGCAACGAAGTCACAAAGGACTGAATGTATTTGGGAAATATCCTGAAATTAAGAAAAGAGAGGGGGGAAAAAACAGTAAACTACAAATACTTTTAAATTAAAAGTTAATTCATTTGCATTCACATTATTTATTTCACTTATACCAAATCATATTAAAAACATCCTGCATGACCTTACCCAGTCAACACTTTGATCTCACAGTGATCTCTCCATATGATCACAATGTGAGGTCACAGTGAGTTAAAAGTGTAACCGCACTGTGCACTCACTGTGTGCTCATATTATGGTCACAATATGAGCTCATCCCAGCTAAAAATGTTATTGGACGTGGACTCCAACATCACTCAGATGTCAAATTTTGGTTGAAAATTAAAATTGGGTTGACGTCTAAACATTTTTCTGATGTCAGGATCCAACTTTATTAAACAACTCCATAAATAGCATTACTAGCTTCACTTATAAAAAAAAAAAAAAAAAAAAATCTCAAATTGTATGTCGCCATTATGGAGATCAGTGTTTGCTTTAGTTGGGTTCTTGACCCTTATATAATTAACTTTCGATTTTGCTTGTCTGCTGTTACTGATTAATATGAGTTAGACGGACAAAGAAAAATTGTGATCTGATGGTGTCGGTTATGTTTTGGCCTAATCATATTGTGATCTGAAATGATCAAAACATTTTTAGATAGTTTGAGTTAACTTGTTTATACAGCAGCTCTGTGTTTCTAAATCATATGATTTCAGTATTTTTAATATAATCCAATTATAGTTGGTCTGATCAAAAACACAGACATCAATAATCAGCCTGTGAATCTCAACAATGGTGACAATAATAAAGCATGTTGCAGTGGCTGCCACCAATCAACTCATTAATGGCTCCCATCATGCATTGCGGAATTAATGATTTGTCGAAGTAATTCCCTTTTCCTAATTGAATATTATGCTCATCACCATTCACCATTGTTGAGATGCATAGACTGAATCTTAATTTCCGTGTGTGCCTGAAATAATTTTTTTTTTTTTTTTCAAAACAACTTTAAAATAAATTATTCCATATTTATTTATTAAAAATTCTGGATATTTATGTAGAATCACAGTTATGCTATAATAAACAACTTAAATCTAAATCAGAAATAATTATGATTGTCATAACATAACCAATAGATCACTTTTTTTCTTTGGTCATCTGTCTGTTATAATAACAACAGGCACACAACATTTTAAGTAAACAATATAAGGGTCAAGAGCCCAACTAAAGCAAACACTGATCTCCATAATGGTGGCTTACAATTTGTGATTTTCTCCTTCAGTGATTCTGCTTGTTAACATCAGGTGTTCATCACTAATGCTCAATCATCACTTGATAACTTAATTATCTCATTAACTTTAACACTCTTGAGTGTTCATTTAACACTCATATTTTAACACTTTACACTCTTGAGTGTGGACTCATATAAACTCCCAGGAGTGTTAATTTAACACTGGAGTGTTTGATTTGAACACCAGAGTTTTTGCTGTGATATACTTCACATTTTCTCTTTCTTTAACTAACACAACAGCCTGAGAAAAACTAACATCAAATAGTCAAGGCCAAAGAGCCCAACTAAAGCAAACACTGACCTCCATAATGGTGACCAAACCAAACAACTACTTTCAAACCAACTTCGACATCTAAACCTCTTTTAAGAGGATCAGTCCTGTGTCTGCTGGGAAACTTCCCGCTAAACCCTTATAATAATGTTAGGGGATAATGTTCTATCAATGTAATCACTAAACATTTTTAAAATGTTTTTAGAGACTGTTATCCTACTTTTTAGGAGAACATTCTGGCAACAAAAATAAAATTAGCTACAGAAACCATAACATAATATAATGCTCTCAAAACATTCATAGAACAATAACATTTCTAGCTGGGATGAGCTCATATTGCGGCCATGAGCACACAGTGAGTGCGCTGTGAGGTTACACTTTTAGCTCACTGTGAACTCACATTGCTCACGTTGTGACCACATGATGAGATCACTGTGAGATCACCATGTTGACTGGGTACTCTCATAGTCATCATTAATGCTAACATGTTACTACACACAGCATGGAGATATCATGGCTACGATTTAGGAATTTGGGAGTAGTAATATTTCATTCCTTTTGATTTAAATAAGGCAACGAATTATTGCCATTTACAACGTGGTCACGATTTAGTAAAAGCAGGGACCATTTAATAGATAGTATGCACGATTTAGCAAATGAATGAGGGAATTAATTATATTGTGCACGATGAGGGAACTTATATGTTTCATATAATACAACCGAAGCTATAGATTGTGAATTTAAACATGTCTCGTTTACCAGCGGCAAACGTCAGGAGGACTAGCCGAGGTAAGGCTGCTCCAGGCGGGTTACATCAGCGCTGAGCGCCCGGTGATCGCCTGGGTCTCACAACTCCGAAAACGTCAGATCAAAATTTTAAAAAAGGCGCTATCTTTATAAATAAATCACAGATTTGAACTTTAAACAACTACATTCTCGACTGAACAACTCTTAAAACTACATTTCGTGACACAATAACAGTAGTATTTTTAAATTTCGCGGCCTTTCTTGCAAACAGACCACCGCCTAACGTTAGCACTGGCCCTCCCACAAGAAGCGGATTTCGCCTCGGACGCGCGTCAATTTTCGCCTCACCTAGACGCGCGAATGCATTCAAAATGTTCAAGCGTCAAACTGGACGCGGTAGACGCAAATTTGACGCTCTATTCGCGTTTGGTGTGGGTGTGACCGCAGTATAAACTGAGAAAAAAAATATGGCTAACGTCTTTTACAAAGCTAACTCGGTGCTTTCTGCCTCTCCTTCTCCGTGAACTTTTTTTCTGGAGCACGTCTCAAACTTAAAGGGTTAGTTCACCCAAAAATGAAAATAATGTCATTAATGACTCACCCTCATGTCGTTCTAAGCCCGTAAGACCTCCGTTCATCTTCGGAACACAGTTTAAGATATTTTAGATTTAGTCCGAGAGATTTCTGTCCCTCCATTGAAGCTG
The DNA here is from genome assembly GCA_033366665.1 of Phoxinus dragarum. NCBI lineage: Eukaryota > Metazoa > Chordata > Actinopteri > Cypriniformes > Leuciscidae > Phoxinus > Phoxinus dragarum. Next base: position 228,057 of record JARPMJ010000389.1, on the reverse strand, counting down.
TATATACAGTATACTGTCCGTGTCCATAAAGCTAATAAAAACATCATCACAGTAGTCCATGTGACATCAGTGGGTTAGTTAGAAGTTTTTGAAGCATCGAAAATACTTTTTGGTCCAAAAATAACACAAAATAAGACTTTATTCAGCATTGTATTCTCTCCCGGGTCTGTTGTCAATCCTTCACAGTTACGCTGATGGCGTAAGACGCTGATGACGTGTATTTCTGGTGCGCCCGAGCTTCGTTTACAGTCGCACGGGAAACGCACGCTGTAAAAGTGTCTCATCCGCGACATGCACATTTACGTGCATGGTCTTACGGGCTTAGAACGACATGAGGGTGAGTCATTAATGACATTATTTTCATTTTTGGGTGAACTAACCCTTTAAGAACACTAAACTTTTCTAATGTATAGAATGAAGTGATGACAATACAATCATTGAATTATTCTAAAATCCATAATACAATGGAGTTTTTACTGTTGCTTACCTGTCGAGAGCAGATAGAGTGGAGATTGGAAATCCTTCAATCATCGCAGGTTTTCTTCTTTCCGCGCATGCGCAGATTTCGTTCTTCAAGGACGTAAATTTTACTTGATTTTTGCTTCAAGTACTTAATTAATGCCACTGTAAAAAAGAAAACATAGATTTTATTTATATTTAATTAATTAAAATGAGGCAACAGATTACAAGCAATATTATTAATTAAATTTAACAAATTAGAATTGAGTAATAATTAGTCAAATTAATTCCTTAAATGTTAACCATTTAAAATGAGTAAAAATTACAAAATATATGTTATTGCCAACATTGAAGACACCTGATGTTAACAAGCAGAATCACTGAAGGAGAAAACCATAATTAAAGTCACCATTATGGAGTTTAGTGTGTGTTTTAGTTGGGCTCTTCACCCTTAAATTATTAACTTTAAGTTTTTGATTGGCTTCTGTACGTGAGTTATAACAGCCAGATGAACAAATGGTGATCTGATGGTGTTGGTTGTGTTTTAACAAAATCATTATTACACGATCATCTGACGTGAATCACTGAACTCAAATGGAGTCCAGTTCATGAGTTAAGTTAACTTTATTAACTATAGAAGTACTGGCATTGTAATAATTGTAACTTTTACTATGTAATCCAAATAATTTCTAAAAAGTTTCTCTTTTACAAAAAAAAAAAAAAAAAACAGACACCATGAATCAGCCTGTGAATCTCAACAATGGTGACATTTATAAAGCATGTTGCAGTGCATTCTGGGTTGCACCAATCAAAACTCATTCATGGCTCCCATCATGCATTGCTGCATGAATAAATAATGAGCTTATGATCAGAGGTTGTCACCATTGCTGAGATTCATATGCTAAATTTTGATGTCTGTGTGTGCCTAAAAAACCCTCACATATATATGTTTTTACATTATTGATTTGATCATTTGGATTTCATTGAAAAGGCTAATAATATTATGCAGCTAGAATTAATAAAATAAATTTAACTCACAAATTAGACTCTACATGAGATCAGTGATTCAAGTCAAATGATTGTGAAATTATGAAACACAACCAACACCATCAGATCAACATTTCTATTTGTTCATCTGCTATTATAACTCATATATAGCAGCCAAACAAAACTTAAGTTAACAAAATCAAGGTGAAGAGCCCAACTAAAACGCACACTGATCTCCATAATGGTGACTTTAATTATGTTTTTCTCCTTCAGTGATTCTGCTTGTTAACATCAGGTGTCTTCAATGTTGGCAATAACATATATTTTGTAATTTTTACTCATTTTAAATGGTTAACATGTAAGGAATTAATTTGATTAATTATTACTCAATTCTAATTTGTTAAATTTAATTAATAATATTGCTTGTAATCTGTTGCCTCATTTTAATTAATTAAATATAAATAAAATCTATGTTTTATTTTTTACAGTGTATGCCAGAGAGTCAGAAGTCAATTTTACTTGTCTGTTGGATGTCTAATATTTACAAGTAAAAATTGAGTATTTAATTAGGATTTACTTAATATACTAAAGTTTTCATTTTTACAAAATTATTCTTAGCAAAAGATACATGATTTTTCCTGTTTTATTTACTTTGACATAAAATCATTTTTTACAGTGTGTCTTCAATGTTGGAAATAACATATATTTTGTAAACTTTACTCATTTTAAATGGTTAACATTTAATGAATTAATTTGATTTATTATTACTCAATTCTAATTTGTTAAATTTAATTATTAATATTGCTTGTAATCTGTTGCCTCATTTTTATTAATTAAATATAAATAAAATCTATGTTTTATTTTTTACAGTGCTGTTTATTGTGCTGTTTGTTTTTATGTTTAATTTTGTATTTTATTACTGTAAGGTGTCCTTGAGTGTCCTGAAAGGCGCCAACAAATAAAATGAATTATTATTTATTTATTTATTTCCGCTTTTGAAACACTGATTGAGCGATTACACGAGTTATGATGCCTTTCAGTAAGTATGTATCTTTCAACCTTCAGTTGTCCATTCATGTTTATTCTGTAACTGAGGAAGAGATGATTGCGTTTACTCGCGCTCCGCGCTGCCGCTTGAAATGAGGAGCCTAGTACAGTGATCTGCCACACCACATCAAAGAGCACCAAAACGACATTTAATGTTTGAATTTCGTGATCAAATAGACAGAATTTGAAAGATTACACCTTGCTTATTATCGAAAGTAACAAAACACTGAGCTTATTGCGATTATATGTGGTTAATGATTGTTAGGCAACAACGCTGTATTCGTTGTGTACACATAAGACATGAGGTCCAATGAGCCAGGGCTGGGCCAGGGCAGCAGGGGGCGGGGCATATTCAGTACGCCATGAGAGTATCGCGATACGTATCGTTGGTTTTGTATCGCGGTTTTTCGGTTCGGTTCGAATATCGTTACACTCCTAATATTTAATATACACAGATTTTGTGACTCAGATAAGGTCCAGTTATGGTTCATTTCTTTGCTCTTGGCTGACATGTGGCCATGGTGTAAAGTCCAGGTTCAGAAAGTAAATGTCCTCCTCAGTATTTTTTCAAATCACCTGGATTTGCTAATTCAGACAGGAGAGAGAACTAATTAATGAAATCAGCTGATGAGTTTATGGGTGGAATAAACTATGGCAGGACTTCTACTTTCTGACCCCTGGACTATACACCTCTGGTTTGAACTAAACTCAATAGATCTGTGGCCCTCCAGGACCGAGTTTGCCCATCCCTGCTTAACAAAATCATAAAATTCTATTACATACTGAACACATCTTCCTTAGTAGTCAACAGTAGTGAAGAATTACCTAGTAGCTCTTCAGTAATCCCGTATTAGTTATGCAAATAAGAAACCGTATTCTAAAGTGTTACCAATAAATATCTATTAATTTCATTTGTTTCTCTGCAGGATTATGGTATTTAAAACTCTGGCTCAGTTTGTGATTTTTGGTTGCTACTGGATTCTGGGTTTCTTCACTAAAGGCAGTTTGGTGCTGTATATCCTCTTCATGATCTTCAACTCCCAGCAGGGAATCTTCATCTTCCTGGTCTATTGTGTCCTCAATAATGAGGTCAGATATCACTAATTTCACCCCCTGATATAGCAGACCAGCATTGAATAAACATTGAATCAAGGTTGAAACTTAACATTGATTTTTCATCAGGTTTTCACCCTGAAATAATATTATTTCAATGATGAAAAATAGATCAAGATCAGAGGTGGGTAATCCAGGGGCCAAAGAGTAAAACACCCTGCCATATTATTCCACCCATAACCTCAGTCAGCTGATTTCACTAATTAGTTATCTCTCCTGTCTGAATTAGCAAATCCAGGTGATTGGAACAAATCACTCTGAACCTGGACTTTACACCTCCACGCACCTTGGAGAGACTCCACGCAGCAAAATCCCCAGAGTTAAATTAACTCTGCTCAGATAACATTTGGTCCCTCTCTACAGAGAGTTAAAATAACTCTGAATCAGAGTTAAAGTTAATGAGATACTTAAGTGATTAATTAAGTGATGATTGGGCATTAATGATGAACACCTGCTGTCAACAAGCAGAATTGAGCTATACAAAAGTGGCGCGCAGCGGTGGAGGGAGGAATTTCAGTGAACAAGAAATATGAGTCAATGGATAACGTGAATGAGAATGATTCGTTCACCTAAAAGATTCGTTCAAAAAGTCACTAGTCTCTAGAGAATTGAAGGCATTGGCTTATGTTGTGAAGGGTTACTATCAGACAGATTTATATTAAATCTACATTAAAAATGTTGGTAATTGTATGCTTAACAAACACAGATCTACTGATAAAAAAAGTAAATTTAACTTATATACCTATTTCGCTCTTAAAATGAGTTATTCCATTCAGGCTAAGCGATGATTATGTCAAAACACAGCAAACACCACCTGATAATATTTTCTCTTTGATCATCTGGCATCAAAACTCAATTACAACAGCCAGTTACAAAATTACTAGTAAAAGTCCTCCTCAGTATTTTGTTCCAATCACCTGGATTTGCAGTTTTTCAGCCAGGAGATGTCAGAATCAGCTGAAATCAGAAATCAGCTGACTGAGGTCATGGGACAAATGCCAGGACTTTTACTCACTGACCCCTGTACTCACCTCTGACAATTACCTCTTAAATGTTCGAAAGATCTAAGAAAAATCAGATTCCTTGTGTCATGACCCCTTTAAATTGATGTCATTAAGTCACTCAGCTCTTCTTTTCTTATCCTTGTCCAGGTCAGACAGCAGTACAGGAAGTTCTTCAGATGTCTTTACGACGGACTCAAACCCAAACACATATTGAGGACTATAGCATCCATATTCAGGAAATAAATGAACTGCCATTATTATACAGTTACACAGCAAAAACTCCAGTGTTAAATGAACACTCAAGAGTGTTAAAATTAATGAGATAATTAAGTTATTAATTGAGTGATGATTGAGCATTATTGAAGACACCTGATGATAACAAGCAGAATCACAGAAGGAGAAAATCACAAATTGCAAGTCACCATTATGGAGATCAGTGTGTGTTTTAGTTGGGCTCTTGACCCTTATTTTAGTAACTTTAGATTTTGCTTGTCTGCTGTTACTGATTAATAACAGTCAGATGAACAAAGAGATAATGTGACCTGATGGTGTTGGTCATGTTTTGACATAATCATATTGTGATCTGAAATAAACAAAACTTATTTAGATAGTTTGGTTTAACTTGATTATAAAGCAGCTCTCTGATTCTACAGCATATGATTTTTTTTTGTATTTTTATTATTTTCCAAAATATTTAATAAACATTGTTATGATCAAGAGACTTTAAAATATTTCATTTAGAAACACAGACATCAAGAATCAGCCTGTGAATCTCAACCATGGTGACAATGATAAAGCATGTTGCAGGGGCTGCCTAGCCTGGCTAACGCCAGACCCAATTCTCGTTGAGACTTGGGTCTGGGAACCACATGTGCATTTTCTCGTATTTGAGGCGTGGTTTACGAATGCCCGGCGACGTTTATTGGGTGCTAAGAATGTCTATCAAATGCGCCTGTACGTTGCTCATAGCCAATCGTTTCCATTATACCAGATGACGTATGTAGAGCGACAGAAATTAGACAAGGAAGAAGACGATGGGTAAGATATTTTTATATACTTAGAACAATATCTAAGGCTGCATCAAAAGGTAGCTTCGCGTCTGCTGCCATTTTGAATCCATAGATATAAACAAACTGCTTAGTTGTGTCGCATAGATGTCGTCATCGTCTTGCTGCTCCCTCCCCGTTCTGTGATTGGTTCCCTAGATGAGGCAAAAATCTGGTCCATGGTATCCAGACTGCCTTTCAGCGTGAATAAAATCACGCTGCGCAAAGGCTGTATGGGGAAACCCAGGCTAGTGGCTGCCACCAATCAACTCATTAATGGCTCCCATCATGAATTGCGGAATGAATAAATTATGATCTGAATTGTCTAAGTAATTTCCTTTTCCTAATTTAATATTTTGCTTGTCACCATTGTTGAGATGCATAGACTGAATCTTGATGTCTGTGTGTGCCTAAAAGAAAGATTTTTATTTTCAAAACAACTTTAAAATAAATTATTCCGTAATTATTTATCAAAAATTCTGGATATTTATGTAGAATCACAGTTATGCTATAATAAACAACATAAATCTTAGTCAGAAATAAGGGTTCAGTGATCAAGTTCACATTATGATTGTCATAACAAGATCACTTATTTTCTTTGTTCATCTGGCTGTTATAAATAAATAACAGCAGGCACACAAAATTTTAAGTAAACAATATAAGGGTCAAGAGGCCCTCCATAATGGTGGCTTACAATTTGAGATTTTCTCCTTCTGTGATTCTGCTTGTTAGTTAGTTAGTTAGTTAGTTAGTTAGTTAGTTAGTTAGTTAGTTAGTTAAAGTTTATTTTGGTCAACTTCAAAAGAAAAACAAAAAAAGAAAGAAAAACAATTTACAAGCAAACATAAAAACAAAATTTTAATTTAAATTACAATGTAAACAATATTTAAAATATATTTTTTTTTTTGATCAACCGAAAAGGTGTCGGCTGAAGCTTATGCTTATTGCGCCGATCCATTTTACATATCATTTGTTTAGCACACAACACATCCCTCGCTGTCATTTTAAAAGTTTTTTGTAAAAAAAACTATAGTAATACTATATTTGCACCTAAGGGAACATAATAATAATAAATAAAAAAAAACATATCATGACCCCTTTAAATAATTTCTTTAAACTACTAATGGATTTACATGTTTTTAGTTCATCATTGAGACTATTCCACAGTTTAACCCCTTGAACAGACAGACATCTCTGTTTGACATTGGTTTCTGATTTGTGGTTTACTGAACATAAGTGTTCCTCTGAGATCATAAGAAGTAGATTTCATCTGAAACAGGTTCTGGACACAGTCTGGAAATGTATTATTTATTATATTAAACATTATTTTGGCTATTTTGAATTCCACTAAGTCATTAAATTTGAATAGGTTGGAACTCATAAATAACTTTGTTGGCTGATAATAATCTGTTTTATTTATAATTCGTATTGCACGTTTTTGCAGAATAACAATTGGTTTTATTATTGTTTTGTATGTATTTCCCCAGATCTCTACGCTTGTTAAAGGAGAACTCCGGTCAATTTTAACATTGAGCTCAATTTTTTGTAAATTTGGAGTGCTGTCAATACAGAGAACAACGACAAAAATCGGTGTTGCCTACACTGTGTTATCCTATTTTTAAAATTTGCACCCTATTGACTTGAATGGGGCAAGTTTTAAACCTGCTTTTATCCTCTTAACATATTTGATGTGTCATACAAGTGCCCAGCCATGTTGAGTGATTCCTTCAGAGTGAACACGAGTGAATCTGACTGCAGTAGATGTGAAAGATATTCATAAAAATGATGTTAATTCAGCCAGCGCACATACCTGTATTTAGTTCCTGTTTTCGGTGGAAGTCCAAAGTAGTCGATTGTCGAGTTCACGCGCGTGATCATAGTAACCAAACCTATGCGCGTGAACTCGACAATCGACTACTTTGGACTTCCACCGAAAACAGGAACTAAATACAGGTATGTGCGCTGGCTGATATAACATCATTTTTATGAATATCTTCCACATCTACTGCAGTCAGATTCACTCGTGTTCACTCTGAAGGAATCACTCAACATGGCTGGGCACTTGTATGACACATCAAGGATGATAAGACTAAGAACTGGTTAAGTTTAAAACTTGCCCCATTGAAGTCAATAGGGTGCAAATTTTAAAAATAGGATAAAACAGTGTAGGCAACACCGATTTTTGTCGTTGTTCTCTGTATTGACAGCACTCCAAATTTACTAAAAATTTAGCTCAATGTTAAAATTGACCGGAGTTCTCCTTTATCATCAGGTGTTCATCATTAATGCTCAATCATCACTCAATTAATAACTTAATTATCTCATTAACTTTAACATTCTTGAGTGTTCATTTAACGCTAGTATTTTAACACTTTACACTCTTGAGTGTGGACTCATTTAAACTCCCAGGAGTGTTAATTTAACACTGGAGTGTTTGCTGTGAACACTGGAGTTTTTGCTGTGTATTTTCAACTACAACAGAATCAATGCTAATCTCAAATTATGTCCGTAAATATTAGCTATAGCCTAATGTTATACTGGTCTTATTTTATAGCTGTCATTAATAATACATTTTTGATCTATTATCTCTTCTATTAGTTTCTTCTTCTTTTTTTTCTCGTATTGATCTTTATTTTTTAGACCTGTGGGTGATATATTATATATTATTGCTTTTCTTTTAATCACCTCTATTATTCTGCATAAATATTTAGTGTGTGAATACAGTAAATGTTTTGTAATTATTCTTATTGATATTAATCAGTAAATTAATGTTTAATTTTATTTAATTTTGTTTATTTGAGCTTTTTTGAGTTGGTAGTAAATATGAAGAAAATGATCAGAATTCAAAACCAATTAGACTTTTCATAACAGATCCATCATGATAATAATATTAATTATTACTATACTTGTTGTTTATTTTGAATATTCTTCAGATCTCATTTTACAGCAATTACTTCCACTCAGAAACAATATCATTTACAGGGGGTCATAACATTCACACGCTCTTACGTATATATGGTCAATTCCAGAGGAGAAAATGTCCAGAGATACAAGGAAAAGAAGAAATAAATAACATTTAAAGTAAACAATGTGAACAGAACAAACATCAACTTAAAACAAAACATGGGTTGTATACAAGTTCCCCTGGCAGATATAATCAGAGTTAAATCTAACGGTCCTCCATCACCGTCATTAATGGTGTCCATCTTTCAATAAAAAGTTCCCTCTATAATCTCAACGAATATGTAGTTTTTTCCATAGTGTAAATATTTCTCAAAATTGTTAGCCATTCAGCTTGGTTTGGCGACTCTTTTTTTTAAGCCACTTTATTGTAATTGTTTTCTTTGCTGCTTTCAGTAATATCTATAATAAATAAAGATTTTGCCTACACTGTAAAAAATTGCGCTGTAAAATAACAGTAATCTACTGGCAGCTGTGGTTGCCAGCAAAGTACTGTTAATTTACAGCCCTCTACCGTTATTATACAGCTCTCCTTTTTTACAGTATGTTACTGTAAAAATACAATGGAAGGTAACTCATATCATTTGGGAAACCGATTGCTTCCAACAGTTCAAGTTTAAAAACGAGTATTTAAACTGATAGTATTGTGAACTTACTTTGAGTCCACTGAAAATGAATATCTCTTAATATAATACTGCAAACATCTAATGTGTAATCGTGAATGAATTAAAAACATGACATTAACTAAAATCTTTGCATTTCGCATTTAGTGAACAGTAGCACACATGTGTGATTCATGGTCAAATGATTGTGAAATAATGATTATGTTAAAACAGAACCAACACCATCATATCACCTTTTTAATTTGTTCATCTGGCTGTTATAGCTCATGTACAGCAGCCAAACATAATCTAAAATAATGACTTAAGGGTCAAGAGCCCAACTAAAGCAAACACCGATCATTGGTAACATACCAATTACAGTTTTCTCCTTCAGTGATTCTGCTTGTTATCATCAGGTGTCTTCAATAATGCTCAATCATAACTCAATTAATCACTTAATTATCTCATTAACTTTAACACTGCTTCAGTGTTACTTATAACACTCTTGAGTGTGGACTCATATAAACACTAAGGCTACATTTACACGTGGGCGGATATTTTCATATACGGACATTTCACCCTCTCCGTTTTCAGAAAAGTGTTCGTTTACACGAACCCGTGTATATGCCGTCAAGAGCATGCCAAACCTATAGGTGGCAGTGTAACGAGAAGCTCAAGCCCACTTTAGCCAATCAGAATCCAGAAAATATAGGTCGCACTTTTGACGCAGTGCAAGTTCAGTCGCATACTGTGACGTCGACTGCCTAAAACTCAGTTTTTCTCAGTTTACATGCAAACGTGCAAACGCAGTTTTCCAAAATCTCCACTCTGGCCGGAGTTTTTAGAAAGAATCGTTTTCAGAGGAGAATTCTAAACGAGGGGCAAAACCGAAGGGAAATGTCTCAGTTTTTCAAAATAACCATGTACGTGTAAACGGGGCCTGAGAGTGTTAATTTAACACTGGGGATTTTGCTGTGCAGAAACATCAGATTCAGGCACTTTCTGCTGTTCCTGCATCATCAATACAAAGCTCAAGTTTGGCCTGTTTAAGTGTTTGAGTTTATTTGAGTGTTCACAGTTGAATGTACAATACACGAACACAGTAGTGTGAGGCTGCGGGGAGTTTTAAAGTTGGACTGCAAGTCTTTATTCTTGTTGAAGGGCAAGGCCAGTGTGAAATGAACTTCCTGTTTAGGTTTAACATTAGTTTAAAAACACTACACAGCAAAATCCCCAGTGTTAATTCAACACTACTCGGAGCATATATGGTCCCACTCTACAGAGTGTTAAAATAACACTGAAGCAGTGTTAAAGTTAATGAGATAATTAAGTGATTAATTAAGTGATGATTGAACATTATGATGGACACCTGCTGTTAACAAGCACAATCACTGAAGGAAAGAGAAACACAAGAACTACAACTGACTTTTAGTCACAGCCGTAGATTAAATCAACTGAAGATAAAAATAAGACATTCAATTTCTGAAGATCTCAACAGTGAACGATTAAACAACTCCACAAACAGCATTACCAGCTTCACTTATTACTAACCAGGACTGACTTTATTTATGTCAGATGTCCACAGAAATTGTATTGAGAATTAACAGAGGTTTAGATGTTGATGTTTTAGTCACCATTTAAAAATCACCATTATGGTGAACAGTGTTGCCTTTAGTTGTGCACTTTGATTCTTTTTTATTGTTTGATTCCATGGTCATTGTATCAGTGTTTACCAAAACACACAAAGGTTGCAAAGAAAGCCAGCGATAAAGATGGTCAGGTGATAGGCCTATAGTTTTCAACATAACGAAGTACAAATATTAAAAAATGTTATCATTTACTGAAAATGGTTATTTGGTGTTAATAGATTTTCAATAACATTCATTTCCTTCTATAGATCAGTCATCAAGCTGAATCTTTATTTTTTAATTATTGGGAAAATAATCTTTGGACAAACACACAGACATCAAGAATCCCCATATGAATCTCATTAATGGTGACATGCTTTACGCCGCAATGCATTATGGGAGGCACCATAGTAAAAAAAAACATGGCTCCCAGCATGCATTGCAGCATGAAGCATGTCACCATTGTTGAGATTCATACTCTGATTCTTGATGTACGTTGTTTCTAACATAAAAATAATAATTTTCAAAAAAATTCTGCAATGTATATCAAATTTTTAATTCAGGATGACTGCTCTGTGTCAAAAAAAGTGACTTTTAATAATAACTAATAACAACTTTTGTTTTTTTTGTCAGGGATAAGATCTTTATCATCTTTATAATAATGAAAACGATAACACCTGGACATTTCATATTTATAGCTTCCTTTGTAACATATTATGAGTTTTGGTAAATATTGTTACAAAGACCAAAATTGCTCTTTAAATGTCATGAGTCAAACTGCCCAACTGAAGGAAACACTGATCACCATAATGGTGACCTTTTGTTTTTTAAACATCGACATCTAAACTTTTGTCCATAGACATATACCAGAAATAAAGTCAGTCTGGTTAGTAATAAGTGAGGCTGGTAATGCTGTTTGTGGAGTTGTTTATTCCTCCTCTGCTGAGATCTTTAGAGATTCAATGTCTTCTTTTTATCTTCAGCTGATTTAATTTAAAGCTGTGAATAAAAGTCAGTTGTAGTTCTTGTGTTTCTCTTTCCTTCAGTGATTGTGCTTGTTAACAGCAGGTGTTTATCATTAATGTTCAATCATCACTTAATTAATCACTTAATTATCTCATTACCTTTAACACTGATCCAGTGTTAGTTTAACACTCTGTAGAGTGGGACCATATATGCTCCGAGCAGTGTTGATTTAACACTGGAGATTTTGCTGTGTACTCATCATTCTAAAGATCACACCTCATCTGTGAAGACGTACTGTCAGACACAGAGACTAATGGATTAAGAGGACAAAATGGGTTTATCATAATGTTGAACACAGAGATATTAAGAACACAACTGGACCTCGAACACAGAGTAATGGCCAGGATGATATGGACAGATTATTACAACTTTCCCCACCGTACTAAAGGTATGACAATTAGAAGACACCCGATGTACACATATATTGGCCAACAGGCCTTGAGCACTATCAACACTTTAGGAATTACAAATGCTCCTTGGGGTAAGAAAGACAACCCAGTCAACACTTTGATCTCACAGTGATCTCTCCATATGATCACAATGTGAGGTCACAGTGAGTTAAAAGTGTAACCGCACTGTGCACTCACTGTGCGCTCATATTATGGTCACAATATGAGCTCATCCCAGCTAAAAATGTTATTGGACGTGGACTCCAACATCACTCAGATGTCAAATTTTGGTTGAAAATTAAAATTGGGTTGACGTCTAAACATTTTTCTGATGTCAGGATCCAACTTTATTAAACAACTCCACAAATAGCATTACTAGCTTCACTTATTACAAAAAAAAGAAAATAAAATTTGAGAAAATCTCAAATTTTAAGCCACCATTATGGAGATCAGTGTTTGCTTTTGTTGGGCTCTTGACCCTTATATTATTAGCTTTAGATTTTGCTTGTCTGTTCTTACTGATTAATAACAGTCAGACGGACAAAGAGAAATTGTGATCTGATGGTGTCGGTTATGTTTTAGCATAATCATATTGTGATCTGAAATAATCCAAATATATTTAGATAGTTTGATTTAACTTATTAATACAGCAGCTCTATGTTTCTAAATCATATGATTTTCAGTATTTTTAATATAATACAATTATAATTGTTCTGATCCAAAACGCAGACATCAATAATCAGCCTGTGAATCTCAACAATGGTGACAAGAATTAAGTATGTTGCAGTGGCTGCCACCAATCAACTCATTAATGCTCCCATCATGCATTGCGGAATCAATAAATTATGATCTGATTTGTCGAAGTAATTTCCTTTTCCTAATTGAATAATTTTCTCATCACCATTTTTGAGACGCATAGACTGAATCTTCATGTCTGTGTGTGCCTAAAAGAAAGTTTTTTTTTTTTAAAACAACTTTAAAATAAATTCTTCCGTATTTATTTATCAAAAATTCTGGATATTTTTGAAATAAGGGTTCAGTGATCAAGTTCAATTTATGGTTGTCATAACATAACCAATAGATCACTTTTTTTCTTTGGTCATCTGTCTGTTATAATAACAGCAGGCACACAAAATCTAAAGTAAATAATATAAGGGTCAAGAGCCCAACTAAAGCAAACACTGATCTCCATAATGGTGGCTTACAATTTGTGATTTTCTCCTTCAGTGATTCTGCTTGTTAACATCAGGTGTTCATCATTAATGCTCAATCATCACTCAATTAATAACTTAATTATCTCATTAACTTTAACACTCTTGAATGTTCATTAAACACTCATATTTTAACACTTTACACTCTTTAGTCTGGACTCATATAAACTCACAGAAGTGTTAATTTAACACTGGAGTTTTTGCTGTGTATATACTTCACATTTTCTCTTTCTTTAACAAACACAACAGCCAGAGAAAAACTAACATCAAATAGTCAAGGCCAAAGAGCCCAACTAAAGCAAACACTGACCTCCATAATGGTGACCAAACCAAACAACTACTTTCAAACCAACTTCGACATCTAAACCTCTTTTAAGAGGATCAGTCCTGTGTCTGCTGGGAAACTTCCCGCTAAACCCTTATAATAATGTTAGGGGATAATGTTCTATCAATGTAATCACTAAACATTTTTAAAATGTTTTTAGAGACTGTTATCCTACTTTTTAGGAGAACATTCTGGTAACAAAAGTAAAATTAGCTACAGAAACCATAACATAATATAATGCTCTCAAAACATTCATAGAACAATAACATTTCTAGCTGGGATGAGCTCATATTGTGGCCATGAGCACACAGTGAGTGCGCTGTGAGGTTACACTTTTAGCTCACTGTGAACTCACATTGCTCACGTTGTGACCACATGATGAGATCACTGTGAGATCACCGTGTTGACTGGGAAGGGTTGAAACAGTAAATGTCTTTGTTCATTTTCAAATACTTTGATTGTTTCCAATCTTACAACTCCCCGCTTGGCACTGATGGCCCCACACATGGAGTCCAAAAGTGGCACAGTCCATAAAGACATGTTTTCTATTGTGTGTAGATATCATCTTCAGATTTTTCATCCAGACTTGTTGCAATAGCAGTTGGTCAGTCTTCAGTCTTTGTTGAAGGCATTGTATGCCAGTTGTCTTATCATTCAGCGTTTGACTTCTCATCTTATGCTTGGTAAACTGGGCAGGAACTATTGTGAATGCTAATTTGCCGTACTTTATTGGGTTGAGGGTTGAAATGTTTATGTATTGTGTGGGTACATATTTCCGTATTTTTGTGGTTTCTCATGTGCTCCTTTCACTGTAAAACCTAATATGTACTAAATCAAATGGAGTTCACTTCACTCAAATATTATTGAAACTTGAATGACTGAAACATAACTCAAACTGAATGAGAATTACAACTGATTTCCACCACATCCTTAGATTAAATAAACTGAAGATAAAAGAGGAGGATTAAACCACTACACTAACAGCATTACCAGCTTCACTTATTATTAACCAGGGTGAATTATTATTATTATTATTATACAGTTATTATTATAATTAACAGAGGTTTAGATGTTGATGATTTGTTTCGTTTAAGGTCACCATGATGGAGATCAGCGTTTGCTTTAGTTGGGCTCTTGACCCTTAATTAAGTTCTCTGTAGCTGCTATTTTTTGTGTTTATAAAACACATTTGTAATAGCACAAAAGTCATGGAAATATTTTGATTGTGTATAGATGGTTGAGGATTGATGATGACTATTAATCATTTTGTGACTTGACTCACTGATCTCATTCAGAGTCTAATCCCTGATAAATAGGGCAACATATGTGGGCAGATTGAGGCTTCGTGAAGCAATGAAACAGTTGAACCAAATGGTCCATATTGTTTCGAGGCTTTCGAATCAATCCGACACCCGTCTCCACGGTGACACCTAGTGGTCATTTGCAGGTGTTGATCTGAAAAAACCTTGACGAGCCATTAAAAAATGTGTTTTTATTATTGTATTTTTCTAATATGAAGCTTGTAACCTATAGGCTCCTCACTGTGCATAATGTTATTTTGGTCCTGCAAAATGAATATTACTAAAAGAAATCAAGCCACAATGTCTCACTTTTTTTGAGATTTTTATTAAAAAATATGAATTTCTCTGCTGTGGAAGGACTTCCCATACTGGGAACTATATTCTCAGAAGGCGAAGCACTGCTACTTTTGTGGAGGGATTCGCTCACAGCGCCTGAGAAGCCCCGCGGTGAGGAGACGAGTGTTGCGCTAATCACTCCCGTTAGGAAAGGAACTTCATAAAATGGTACGACTAATGTTTTAATGTTTACTTTTGTTTAGTTTTCACTTTGATAAAATGTTAAATAATATGTCCTACTGATATTATAATACATAATTTAACAAATAAGCTTAAATATGATTCTACATTCTTGTTTATAGAATAGATCATGTAATCAATAGTGGTTCACTTCCGCAATTTGGTACGATTGCTTTCATATCAGCAGCGAACCGTACTGGAGTTCACATGAACCGTACCCAAGACCACCCTTCTTAAGCGGACTCGAGTATGGTTCGCGGGTGCGCACAAATGAACCGAACTCTGACGTCATTCAAACCCGGGTGCGCACCAAAAGTGATAGTGTGAAAGCGCCCTAAATCTTCTAGTAGCTGTGCCAAGAGAAATCTGAATCATTCCCTTCCGAATCTTGCAGAGACAGAGAGTGTGAATAGGAGCTGTCAATGAGCTAGCAGCAGATGCAACTTTTGGTAAGTATTCGGATGAATTATTTTGTCATTTTGCCTCCACGTCCCCCCGATTGCCAGTATTTCTCTACTGTGTGACAGAGAGTCGAGTGGTTATGAAGCAATTGTTAGCCTATTTTTTACAAAAACTGCTTCTACAGGGACATAACGTAAGATAATGGAGCCTTTTATACATTGTCGTGTGTCTTTAGAAATAAAAAATGGACAGAGTCTTTAAACACCTCAGATGAAAAGTTATTCGCTGTCAAAGTGACGAAAAAATTAATGGGAGTCAATGGAATGCTAACAGCAGGTGATGGCTTGTTAGCCAATGGCGGCCCCCATAGAAGATACACTTTCCGAATGCTGGATTACCCCCTTGCCTGAATCTGATGTCTCTGTTCCTCTCTGATCACTTCAGTCTGATAAACCTGCTCTCTGCTGCGCCCTGCTGGACTGGAGCAAATATAGCCATAGTGCAATAAAGCAGAAATACAAGAATGAAATAAAAAACAGAAATACAGTTTACTATATTAATAATGGTTATTGACTATTTTATTAAAAGTGAAAGCAATAAAACAAATTCAAAACAAAACCAACATCAAAAGCAGTTTCACAGACGCTCATCAGAATAACTGATGAATCAGGGCAATCTGGGAGATTTTAAACTCCTATATTTTACCGTGATTTTCATCTCAACACTTCAGACCAGCAAGAGACGCATAATAACAGCTAGAAGAAGGTTATGTTGGCATAGATCTGCTTGTGATGGAGCAAGGTGTGCCACATTAGTCCCATGCAGTTCACCTTGCTGACGTTTATTATAGCAATACTTTTTTTTAACAGTTTTACATTTTTCTATTATATGAATTTCCATGTACGTTGCAAAATAGTATAAAAAGAAACTGAAAGCAGTTACTAAATAAAATTACAGTAGGACACTGTTTAAAATACAGGAACCTTAATCAAAAATGTATAATAATGTGATGATTCCATAAAACAATACAATTAAAAACATGAGAGACGGGATGAACCCTATTTCTCACAAAACCCTTTTCTCTCCTGAGAGCATGGGAGATCATTCCAGTTCTGGATGGAGTCTGAAGGCATCCGTTCAACACAGTCCTCGTCTCCACCTGCATTATTTGGCTCCTCTCCATACCAAAACCTGAATAATAGTGTAAGCTTATTACAGAAGCTAGAGCAAAAGTGAAAGTGCAAAAAAGTAAAATAGAGAAGATTTTTGTTTTGTTTTCTAAAAAATAAAAATACAATTTTGGCTGTGGTGTTTGAGGAAGCCTCACACTGTAAAAATTTGCTTTAAAAAAGGGCCACATTTTTACAGTAACATGCTGTTTTCCATTAAAACAGCAGTATACCGTTGAAAAAAATGTATTCAGGGTGATATTTGTTGTTTTCGAGAAAGTCGCCTATACTGTGAATTAACAACGGTCAAAATCAACACTTAGCGGCTGTGTTCCAAATCACACCATATACCTTCATTCCCTAATGCCTATTAGTTCACTAATAGGGTAGTCCACTTGACTGAGTGAATAAAACAAAGTGAGTTAAAATCAGACACTGATGAACACCTGCTGTTAACAAGCAGAATCACTGAAGGAAAGAGGAACAAGAAGAACAGAAAATAGATGAAATCCACTGAAGATAAAATACATTAAATATCTGAAGAACTCAGCAGAGGAGGATAAAACGACTCCACAAACAGCATTACCAGCTTCACTTATTACTAAACGTTTTTACTTTATTTCTGTCAGACGTCTACAGAAGTTCTTCACAGAAGGTGACAGAGGTTTAGATTAGCTCTTGACCCTTGACTTCTGAAAATTAGTTTATCTTTGGCTGTGGTAGCTGTGTCTTTAAAATACATTTGCTATGGCAAAAAAGCTGAAAGAAAACAGGATCAGATGACAATTGCTGTTTGTTAATAGTCACAAGCATCATCTAGAGCAGTGGTTCTCAAATCCAGTCCTCGCGACCCACTGCTCTGAACATTTTGTATGTCTCCCTTATTTAACACACCTGAATCAGATCATCAGCTCGTTGGAGAGACTCCACACAGCAAAATCCCCAGAGTTAAATTAACTCTGCTCAGAGAACATTTGGTCCCTCTCTACAGAGAGTTAAAATAACTCTGAATCAGAGTTAAAGTTAATGAGATACTTAAGTGATTAATTAAGTCAGTGGTTCTCAAATCCAGTCCTCGCGACCCACTGCTCTGAACATTTTGTATGTCTCCCTTATTTAACACACCTGAATCAGATCATCAGCTCATTGGAGAGACTCCACGCAGCAAAATCCCCACACTGTAACAAATTGCTGTAGATTCTACAGCAAAATTCTACAGAAATTTATTGTTTTATCATTTTACAAGTTATTACTGTAATTCGCAATGCATTATGGGTCAAAAAGAGTATTACAGTTGTTAACTGTATATTTCCCTGTCAACTGTAAATTGATTTACAGGTAAGAGGTGTTTTCACTGTAGTTCATACGTTTTACAACAATTTACTGTGGTGTGGCATTATGGGATTGCGCGGGCTGAATGTTTGAAAACTGGTGGACTGGAGCAGGGCAAGAAGAGTTGAAGAGAAAAGGCACTACATTTTTGGTAAGTTAACTTAAATTTACGTCCATAAATATTACAATCTACTGTATTACTTAATGCTGTTTGCGATTCATATTTTGAATATTCATAGGCATGTCAGATGCAATTAATTTTATCGACTAGTTAACAACTGCGTGTTATCAGGACATTTAGTGGGATGTAAAGTGTTTGATTCCAATATTTTTCCCAGCCGAAACTATACGTTTATTTAGTAAAGGAATGTGTCTTTAATTTTAAATTTCTTGTTTTAGGCGAGGCATAGAATCGCGACGGCGCGCGCGCCATAACAGTGGTGTGAGACGAAGCTGAACTGTTACACGGTAAAACCATCGTAAATGTTATGGACAAATGCTGCAGTTTGTTATAGTTTTATTCGCATTTGCTCTAGATAGTATTTTTTTAGAGCATTTGCAGTTTGGCAGACAAGACAAATCCACTGAAGTGTTGGTGAGACAAAACGCACGTGCAGTTAGCTTTCTTGACGAAAAACAGTAGAATAGGATATGATATTAACATCGTTGGATGCTGCTATTTTCTCATTTATTTCACCAGTTTCGATTTCTTATTGAGAGCATGTAAAACCAGTGTTTAACAAAGGCCTGCGTCATAACTAAATTTAACGCAAAGCAAGTTTTGGTAAGTTAACTTACATTTACGTCCATAAATATTACAATGTCAGACGCAATTAATATCGACTTGTTAACAACTGCGTGTTATCAGGACATTTAGTGGGATGTAAAGTGTTTGATTCCAATATTTTTTCCCCCGAAACGTTACGTTTATTTTGTGTCTTTAATTTTAAATGTCTTGTTTCAGGCGATGCGCATCGCGACGGGGCGCGCCATAACAGTGGTGAGAGACGAAGCTGAACTGTTACAAGGTAAAACAATCGAAAATGTTATGGACAAATGCTGCAGTTTGTTACAGTTTTATTCGCATTTGCTCACAAGAGAGTGTTTTTAGAGCAGTTGCTGTTTGGCAGACAAGACAAATCCACTGAAGTGTTGGTGAGACAAAACTATGCACGTGCAGCTAGCTTTCTTGACGAAAAACATTAGAATAGGCTATATGTGATATTAACATCGTTGCAATATTTGTTGGATGCTGCCATTTTCTCATTTATTTCACCAGTTTTGAAACAGTGTTTAACAAATCCAAGCGTCATATCTAAATTCAAAATGATTGGCAAAAGATTTGAAAGTTCATTTTATTTTCTGTTCAAAGTTCCTATAGTTATCGTTTTCTTAATATAACTTGAACCTAAATCTAAACGAGAAATGTATTACTGTAAATTGTCAACATTAGAGCAATACCATTGTAGGTTTTACTAAGCATATGAAAGGTCACAGTAATGTTCCAAACTGGTGTTTTACCTGTGGTGTACCTGACTGTTCCTGTGCATTTACAAAATTTGCAGCTTTTAAGTCTCATCTATTTAGAGACTTTACAGGTTATCAGAAGTCTGGTAAAGGTGCCAGATTTGACCAAATAGACACAACACTGATTTGCCAGATTTTGTTGTGGGGCTATATTTTGTTCTCATACTGCATTTAATTACATTTACAATTGTTTCCTTTAATTTTGTTTCTTGTAGATGTCAGCAACAGCAGCTGATGTGAAAAAAAAGTTCTACACTTTCAGACTCTACGAGACTGACTGTCTTAGGTAATGTAGGTTCCCAAAATCTTTAAATTACTTAATACATTTTGCCTGTTGTATTTTAGCATACATTTTTATAAAGTGTTTCTTATATGTATTATTTTTAGGTGAAATTCTCACTGCAACCCAGTGGATGCTGAGTATTGAGGGTCAAGTGGTTATGAATCCACACCCCAATTTTATGGCTGGATTTGCTGCTTTGTTGGCAACTTACCACAACTTTAATCTGGTGTACCAGCACGAGGCATCCTGCACACTTGAATTTGTTCAAAGGTAACAGTTTACTTAAATATAAATGTGTATATGTTAAAGGATTAGTTCACCCAAAAATTAAATTTCTGTCATTAAATTAACTACTGACCTTTGTTCATTTTCGGAACACAAAATTAAGATGTTTTTGATGAAATCCTATAGGTTTCTGAACCACACATAGGCAGCAAAATCATTGCAACTTTTTAAGGTCCAGAAACGCAGTTAAGACATTGTTAAAATATACCATGTGACTACAGTGGATCAATCTTAAAGGAGAACTCCGGTCAATTTTAACATTGAGCTCAATTTTTAGTAAATTTGGAGTGCTGTCAATACAGAGAACAACGACAAAAATCGGTGTTGCCTACACTGTTTTATCCTATTTTTAAAATTTGCACCCTATTGACTTGAATGGGGCAAGTTTTAAACCTGCTTTTATCCTCTTAACATATTTGATGTGTCATACAAGTGCCCAGCCACGTTGAGTGATTCCTTAAGAGTGAACACGAGTGAATCTGACTGCAGTAGATGTGAAAGATATGAATAAAAATCATGTTATATCAGCCAGCGCAAATACCTGTATTTAGTTCCTGAAGTCCAAAGTAGTCGATTGTCGAGTTCACGCGCGTGATCATAGCAACTAAACCTATGCACGTGAACTCGACAGTCGACTACTTTGGACTTCTACCGAAAACAGGAACTAAATACAGGTATTTGCGCTGGCTGATATAACATCATTTTTATTCATATCTTTCACATCTACTGCAGTCAGATTCACTCGTGTTCACTCTGAAGGAATCACTCAACATGGCTGGGCACTTGTAATGACACATCAAGGATGATAAGACTAAGAACTGGTTAAGTTTAAAACTTGCCCCATTCAAGTCAATAGGGTGTAAATTTTAAAAAGAGGATAACACGGTGTAGGCAACACCGATTTTTGTCGTTGTTCTCTGTATTGACAGCACTCCAAATTTACTAAAAATTGAGCTCAATGTTAAAATTGACCGGAGTTCTCCTTTAATGTTATGAAGCCACGATAATACTTTTGTGCGCAACCCAAAAGTATTCTCATCTCTTAATAACATTACGGTTAATCCACTGGAGTTACATGGACTATTTTAATGATGTTTTTACTACCTTTCTGGGCCTTGAAAGTTGTAATGAAAATGAATGAAGGTCAGTAGTTAATTAATGACAGAAATATAATTTTGGGGTGAACCCTTTATAATACATTAGTAGAGCAGCAAATGCTTATTGTAAAGTGGTATATTTTCATTAGTCTGCACATGTCATGCCCCTAAAGCTTCTGCTTGTGTTTTTCTGACTGATTTTTGTGCAGATTTTTTGTTGGAATCAACCCATCTACTGGTACAAAGACAGTCAAAACAAGTGGAAAGACCTCAGAGAAGAGGAACAACAGTCAATCCTCATGCATCTACTCTTCTCAGGAGGCTAATGGACTTTGAGTGGTTAAGCATGTAAGTTGTCAAATGTACAGTGCTGGTCAGAATTATTTGCCCCCTTGGTAAATATGATCAAAGATGGCTGTAAAAGATAAATCTGCATTGTTAATCCTTTTGATATTATATTTAAAAAAATTGCAAAAATCTAACCTTTCATTGAAGTAAAATAATTGAAAGTGGGGGGAAATCACATTATGAAATAAATGTTTTTTTTCCAAAACACGTTGGGAACAATTATTTGCCCCCTTTTACTAAATATGTTTGCAACCTCCTTTTCCCAAGATACCAGCTCTGAGTCTTCTCCTATAATGCCTGATGAGTTTGAAGAACACCTGACAAGAAATCAGAGACCATTCCTCCACACAGAATCTCTCCAGATCCTGCAGATTCCCAGATCCATGTTGGTGCTTTTCTTCAGTTCAGCCCACTCATTTTCTATAGGGTTCCGGCCAGGGACTGGGATGGCCATTGCAGATCTTGGTTTTGTGCTCAGTGACCCATTTTTGTTTTGATTTTGATATTTGTTTTGGGATCACTGTCCTGTTGGAAGATCCAAACATGGCTCGTTATAAGATTTCTAGCACAGTCTGTTAGGTCTCATCTGACCATAGAACCCGTCCCGTTTGACGTTCCAGTCGTGTCAGGTACTTTTCAAACGTTCTATGGTCAGATGAAACAAAAAAATTGCTTTTTTGGCAGCAAACACTTAAGATGGGTTTAGTGCACACAAGGATAAAAATGAAATACTTTGCTGTATCTTTAATGCTGTGGATTTAATTTTCTGCCAGAGGTCCTGGACATCTTGTTCAGATACATGGCATCATGGATTGGATCAAATACCAACAGATAAAAAATCAAAACCTAACAGACTGTGCTAGAAATCTTATAACGGGCCATGTTTGGATTTTCCAACAGGACAGTGATCCAAAAACAAATATCAAAATCAAAACAAAAATGGGTCACTGAGCACAAAACCAAGATCTGCAATGGCCATCCCAGTCCCTGGCCGGAACCCTATAGAAAATGAGTGGACTGAACTGAAGAGAAGAAGAACCAACATGGATCTGGGAATCTGCAGGATCTGGAGAGATTCTGTATGGAGGAATGGTCTCTGATCTCTTGTCAGGTGTTCTCCAAACTCATCTGGCATTATAGGAGAAAACTCAGAGCTGTTATCTTGGCAAAAGGAGGTTGCAAAAAGTATTTAATAAAAGGGGGCAAATAATTGTTCTCAACGTGTTTTGAAGAAAAAACATTTATTTCATAATGTGATTTCCCCCCCCCCACTTTCAATTATTTTACTTCAATGAAAGGTTCGATTTTTGCACATTTTTTAAATATCAAAAGGATTAACAATGCAGATTTATTTGATCATATTTACCAAGGGGGCAAATAATTCTGACCAGCACTGTAAACAAAAAAAAAACAAAAAGAGCAGAAATGTTTGTTTTAACAGATGTGAGTTAACCATAATGCCATTCTGTTGATTGAGCTTAAAGGATTAGTTCACTTTAAAAAAAACTTTTGCTGATAATTTACTCACCCTGATGTCATCCAAGATGTCCATGTCTTTCTTTCTTCAGTCGAAAAGAAATGAAGGTATTTTATGAAAATATTTCTCCATATAATGGACGTCAATGGGCCCCAAACAGTTCAAGGTCCAGATGACCGTGTCAGCGCCGCTTCAACGGGCTTTAAACGACACCAGACGATGAATACGGGTCTTATCTAGCGAAACGATCGTCATTTCAAAGATAAATAAAAAAGTTTAAGTTTTATAAGCACAAATGCTCGCCTTGCTCTGTTCTGTGATGCGCGTTCGTGACGTCACGTAATACGCAATTACGTTGAAAAGGTCACGCTTCTATGAAAAGTAAAAAATGTCTGTCCTGACGAAAATTTTCTTTTAGGCTTTTTAATATTACAACACCCAGGATACACACACGCAATGGGCATTTTAAACGATAAACTGACACAAAGACATTTGAATATGTGTGTATGGTCCTCCTTCCACACATTTGTAAACACTCGGTACGTCAAGCGTGACCTTTTCAACGTAATTGCGTACGTCACGAACGCGCATCACAGAACCGAGCAAGGCGAGCGTTTGTGCTTATGAAACGTAAACTTTTTTATTTATTTTTTAAATGAGCGATCGTTTCACTAGATAAGACCCGTATTCATCGTCTGGTGTCGTTTAAAGCCCTTTAAAGTCATTTGGACCTTGAACCGTTTGGTCCCCAGTGAAGTCCATTATATGGAGAAATGTTTTCATCAAAAACCTTAACTTCTTTTCGACTGACGAAAGAATGGATGACATCTTGGATGACATCAGGGTGAGTAAATTATCAGCAAATTTTTTTTTTAAAAGTGAACTAATCCTTTAAAGGAATAGTTCACCCAAAAAATTGAAATTCCGTCATCATTTACTTACCCCCATGTTGTTCTAAACCTGTATGAGATTCTTTCTTCAGCTGAACACAAAAGAAGATATTTTGAAGAACGTTGGTAACCAAACAGTTGATTGTAGCCATTTAATTTAAATTGTCTGGTTACCAAAAATCTTTCAAATATAATATTTTGTGTTCAACCGAAGAAAGAAAC
The DNA here is from genome assembly GCA_033366665.1 of Phoxinus dragarum. Classification (NCBI taxonomy): domain Eukaryota; kingdom Metazoa; phylum Chordata; class Actinopteri; order Cypriniformes; family Leuciscidae; genus Phoxinus; species Phoxinus dragarum. The sequence continues at coordinate 203,410 of JARPMJ010000389.1, read as the reverse complement.
TAATACAGGTTTGGAACACATTGAGGGTGAGTAAACAGAATGATGACAGAATTTGAATTTTTGGATGAACTTTCCCTTTAACTTTTATTGAACCCAGAATCTCGCTTTTAAGTCTTTCAAGTTATTTGTAGTTATTTTGTGACTGATTTTGAAAATATTTTCTGTACTTGAAAAGTAAAATTGTTGTTACCTGTCTTGCAGTATTTGCTTATTATTTTAATAAATATTTTTCTACAACAGCTTTGACTTTGTGTTTTTTTTTATGTGTATTTTAATACATTTACATCAATATAATGCTAAATAAGAGTATAGTTTACTGTTAAAATGATTATTTTCAGCTTTTTAAATGTTAAACTATTACAGCATCTTCTTGAATTTTGGGGGTATTTACAGGATTTTATTGGCAATTTTTTTGCCAGGTAAATATTGTACTTTAGTGAAATTACAAAAAATTGCTGTAAAATATAATTACAGGATTTTATTGGCAACTTTATTGCCAGGTAAATACTGTACTTTAGTAAAATTACAAAATATTGCTGTAAAATAAAATGCAAGTTTAATTCAATGTTACTGTAAAAAAAACTACTAATTACTGTATTTTATATACAACAATTACCTGTAAATTGATTTACAGTATTATACTGTAATCAATTTTACAGCAATTACCAACATTTTTACAGGACTTTATTGGCAACTTTTTTGCCAGTAAATTCCTGTAATTTCTACAGGAATTTTTTTACAGTGCAGAGTTAAATTAACTCTGCTCAGAGAACATTTGGTCCCTCTCTACAGAGAGTTAAAATAACTCTGAATCAGAGTTAAAGTTAATGAGATACTTAAGTGATGAATTAAGTGATGATTGGGCATTAATGATGAACACCTGCTGTCAACAAGCAGAATCACTGAAGGAAAGAGAAACTCAAGAACTACAACTGACTTCAGCCACAGCAAGATCTCAGCAGAGGAGGATTAAACAACTCCACAAACAGCATTACCAACCTCACTTATTACTAACCAGACTGACTTTATTTCTGTCATACTTTGTTGTCACTGTTTTTAAAATACCTAAAACACTTTATACCTATGGTAGGTATAAATTGTATTTTTTAAGTAGTCTGATGTTGATGTGGTTTATGTATCTTGAGGATCTTGTTTAAATGTTTCTTGTTGTATATGCTTGGTGATCATATTTATGCGTTGTTAGTATGCTGCCATTTTGGCCAGGTCTCTCTTGCAAAAGAGGTTTCAAATCTCAATGAGATCATCTGGTTAAATAAAGGTAAATAAATAAAATACGTCTACAGAAGGTCTTAGTGAGAATGAACAGAGGTTTAGATGTTGACGATTTATTGAAATTTTTTGGTTACCACTCTGGAGACCAGTGTTTCCTTTAGTTGGGAAGTTTTACTCTTTATGTTTTTTGTGTGAGTTTGTGGTTTTTGTAACTGGTTTTACCAAAACATGTAAATTGTTACAAAGAAAGCCAGAAACAAAGATGATCAGGTAATATAGTTTTCAATTGTAAAAAGTAGAGTTATGCACTTCTCTCATCACTGTCCAAAAGTGTTTTTTGGATATTAGTAGATTATTTTCAGAATGAAACTCGCTACAGATTGAATGATCTGAATTTAGAATTTTTAAAACACTTTTCAGGGATTTTTTTTCTTCTAAGACACAGATGTCAAGAATCAGCATATGAATCTCAACAATGGTGACATGTTTCATGCTGCAATGCATCCTGGGAGCCGTGAGTTTTATACTATTGTGGCTCCCAGCATGCATTGCGGAATCCACCATTGTTGAGATTCATATGCTGATTATTGATGTCTGTGTCTAAAAAAAAAAAAAATCCCATAATGCATTTCAAAAATCTAAATTCAGATTGTCCGATCTGTGGTAAGGGAGTATTATTAGTGAATATAATCTATTAACATCAAATAACCACTGTTGGACAGTGATGAGATAACACATTATTCTATTTTTTGTTGTTGAAAACTTTTTGCTTTGGTCCTGGCATTCTTTGTAACATTTTACATGTTTTGGTAAAACCAGTTACCAAAACCACAAACTCACATAAAAAAAAAATAAAGAGTAAAACTGCCCAACTAAAGGAAACACTGGTCTCCAGAATGGTAACCAAAAAAATTAAATAAATCCTCAACATCTACACCTCTGTTAATTCTCACCAAGACCTTCTGTAGACGTCTGACAGAAATAAAGTCAGTCTGGTTAGTAATAAGTGAGGTTGGTAATGCTGTTTGTGGAGTTGTTTAATCCTCCTCTGCTGAGATCTTGCTGTGGCTGAAGTCAGTTGTAGTTCTTGAGTTTCTCTTTCCTTCAGTGATTCTGCTTGTTGACAGCAGGTGTTTATCATTAATGCCCAATCATCACTTAATTAATCACTTAAGTATCTCATTAACTTTAACTCTGATTCAGAGTTATTTTAACTCTCTGTAGAGAGGGACCAAATGTTCTCTGAGCAGAGTTAATTTAACTCTGGGGATTTTGCTGCGTGGAGTCTCTCCAACGAGCTGATGATCTGATTCAGGTGTGTTAAATAAGGGAGACATACAAAATGTTCAGAGCAGTGGGTCGCGAGGACTGGATTTGAGAACCACTGATCTAGAGGCCCGATTCAATGATCTCTTTTACTGTCTAATGTCTTTATATGGTTGATGTTTAGTATTTTTGTTTGTGGTATCACAACAAAAACTTGCGCTCTGCAAGCGAACGTCGTCTTGTGGTGCCATGTCAAAGAGGCACAAAATCTCTTTCTCTGACCTTTACCATGACTGTTCCCTGCTGGTGGAATGACTTACCCAAGTCAACCAGAGCTGCTGAATCCATATCCATTTTCAAGAAACGGCTGAAGACGCATCTTTTTCAGGAGCACTTGATCCAGTAATACTAAAACTTTCTCTTCTATTCTATTTATTAAGAAAAAAAAAAAAAAATGTTATTAACTTTATTTGTGTTCTGCGTTAGATTAAACTGAGAAGGGTCATAGCACTTGCATTTCGTTGTCTTAATGTTAGTTTAACTGTTTCTATTGATCTCATTTGTAAGTTGCTTTGGATAAAATATAATGTATCATTGTGATTTACAGATGGAGAATTATGAGAGTTGACAACTAGAAAATATGAAGGATTTATATAAATAGTAGTGATAGGTCGTTTGCGAATGAGCCAGATCTAAGAGCCGGCTCTAAGTGAACGTCGGGAGCTGGCTCGCATATCCGAAGAGCCGACTCTATTTAAAAATATATAGCCTATAGAAATGAAATCATTATGTAATAAAGAAATAATGAATTATTTTAATTTTATTTAAAATAATTGATTAAGTCAAAGAACATAAAAAAATAATTAGGCTATATGGGCCTAAAGGCGCACACACATTCGTCTGATCAGCCTCACATTCTGTTCCTGTCAATCATACACGCGATTTAAAAGGGCCGAATAGGCATTTAAAAGAGAGGCAGATTATGGATATGACTCAGAAATGACATCGGGCAATGGCAGCTCAAGATGTTCAGAAGAACGCAAGGGCTAACTTCTACAAGCTCAATAACATCTACATTAAAAAAAGAAGGTAAGCTAGGCCTAAGAAAAATTGTCAGAAAACTTTGCCCATTAATTAGATGTGCAAGGCAAGCAGGCAATTATTTGGGTTGTTATGGACACAAAAAAAATTGAATATTCACGTTGCACTGTCGTGCAATGGACTTTCAGCGAGTTAAAACATTTATTTTTAAAGAGCCGTTTGTGAGTCAAATGAGCCGGCTCACGAAAAAGAGCCGGATTACCCATCACTAATAAATAGCAACTGTTCAAAACATTTAGAATTTCTATATCAGCAAGACACACACAGACAGACATCAATAATTGGTGTATGAATCTCAACAATGGTGACCATAAAAAATGTATGCATTGTATGTTGGGTACCAGCATAGTACAAAAAATTGGGCATGACTCCCAGCATGCATTGCGGCATGAATAAATTATGCAGCTGAATTGTCTGGTTATTTTACCAAATTTTACTTTTTGCTTTTGGTTTTATGTTTACTCTAATGAGTGTGTTTTGTGATGTTTAGATTTGGTGTTATCTTTTTTGTTGATTGTCACCATTGTTGAGATTCATTGGCTGATTCTTGATGTCTGTGTGTGTCAAATTATAGTGCATGGTACAGCTTGTACACAGAATGAGAACAGTTAATTAGACATGCTCAGGATGATCATACATCATCACAACAGTCAAAAACGCCTGATCAACTATCTCTTGCCATAATAAATGTGTTTTATAATCTCACAAATAAAGCAGTCAGAGAAAAACTTAGTGAAGCAAATACTGATTTCCATCATGGTGACAACCAAAACTTTATTATATTTAATAAATCATTATCAACTATCGACTATATTAGTGAATTAATGTTGGGAATAGGGAATGAGGGTATAGGGTGTGATTGGGAAAACAGCCTCTGAGTGTCGACTTTGAGCGCTGTTAATTCACAGTATATTCCTGTAGGTATATTCCTGTATATTACTGTTTTAATGGAAAATGGTATGATATTGTAATAATTTGGTATTTTTCTACAGTAAGGGCTAACAGTGTATGTTTAAAATATATCCACAGTGGATTTCTGTGAGTGTTTTACCCTTGACTCAGTGCTGTATTATCCACCCATTTCATGATCCCCTCAGTCTCAGAGTCAGACAAACCAATCCACACTCTCTCCTTGACTAATGAAGATATGAACTTCTGTATGTAAAAAAAACAAAACAAAAAGCATTAAAGAGTGAGAATCAACATTACATTTTAGATCTTCATCTGGTATTATTTGTCAGACAGAAGACAAAGACAATTACCAGCTTTCAAAATGAATATTCAACAGCGAGAGCATATAAAATATGAAAAATGTTTGTCATTGTACCATTTATTTTCCAAGAAGCACTGTTAGACCTTTTTTTTACTGTAAAATACTGGCAACACTGTTGCCAGTAATTTACTGTTAATTGTACAGTTCTTTACTGTAATCTATAGTATGTTACTGTAAAACTGCACTAAATTAAAACTTGAGATAACAAATTTCACTTGTAGAAACTGACTGCCTTAAATGGACCAACTGTCATTTAAATGTATTAACTAAAATGTATAATGCATTAATAATATGAGCAAAGTATTACTGTGAAATTATTTCATTTGAGACCACTAAAAAAACTATTGTACATAGAGATTTCCATTAGACCACAATTACACAGTCACCGCCTGTTAAATAAAGCAACATGCAGCATATCATCAATGTTTCTAGATCTTCTCCTGGACTGAAGCACAGGCTCTACTCTTCAGCACAACGGTGACCCAAAAAACTACATTTTACAGTAAACTACTGGCAACAGTGTTGCCAGTATAAACCTGTTTTATAACTTACAGTTTATTACTGTTAAAATACTTTTCGTGGGTGTGTCTTTTTATCTTACACTGTTAACCCTTTCAACCCCACAGGAAAATCCACACTACAAAGAGTAAAAGTAACATTGACAGTGTTGCAGTGAGATAATTAAGTGAATATGTAAGTGATTGTTGAGCATTAGTGATGAACACCTGCTGTTAACAAGCAGAATGACTGAAGGAAAGAGGAACACAAGAACAGAAAATAGAGAAACACAAGAACTACAACTGGCTTCCTGCCATTACACGGTATTACACTTAATATTAACCAGTATGACTTTATTTCTGTCATACATCTACAGAAGTTGTTATTGAGATTGAAGTTACCATGATGGAGATCAGTGTTTGCTTTAGTTGGGTTCTGGACTCATTGAATAATAGATTTTGTTTGACTGTATTTTTGGCAAATCACACTTGTGCACACACGCACAGTTTATGAATGATTGGATTTTATAATATCATCATATAGCATATTCATTCACTAAACTCATACAGAGTCTCCTGTATCAAAAGTGTTACATTACCACCACTGTGAAACTACGTTAATAAGCTACGGTGATGATTTTTTTAAGCCCTCATGCACAACCCAAAAAAGAAATGAAGCTACGCTGTCTTGTAGAAACAGAGATATCAAAAATCTGCATATGTCTCTCAACAATAGTGGCAATAAGTTATTTTTTTATTTATTCATGCAGCAGTGCATGCTGGGTGTTTTATACTATCCTGGAACCCAGCATGCACTGCGACATGAAACCAATTTTATTGTCACCATTGTTGAGATTCATATGCTGATTGTTGATATATGAGTGTATATCAGTCTAGCAGGAGTTCAAAATGTTTTAATGCACTATATGATTTTAATATTCCTCAGATTAATTGTTGATTAATTAAAATCTTTGCCGGATTTCACGTTGCAGTTTGACAGATATATAACTAATATTTAATCTCATAAACACAAAGATGTTTATACAGGGATAAATTCAGATTGGCATCACAACAGCCAATAACACCTTATCACATCTTCCTCCTCACTTATTCATGCTTTAAAAAATGTGTTTAAGAATTTCACAGTTAAAACAGCCAGTGAAAAACTATATAGTCAAGGGTCAACAGCCTAACAAAAGCAATACTGATCTCCATCATGCTGACTACAAACGTTATGATTTTCAATAAATCATTAACAACTATCTGTTTATTCTCAACAATGTATGAAATAAATAATGTTAAACTGGTTTGTAAACTGGTTTCACACTTGCTAGAAGTCAGTTGTAGTTCTTGTGTTTCTCTTTTTTCTGTTCTTGTTTCTCTGTCCTTCAGTGATTCTGCTTATCAGGAGTTCATCAGTGTCTCAATTCACTCACTTCTTTTCATTCAAGTGAACTAATGTAGGGAATAGTGAATGAGGGTTTGGGTGTGATTGGGAAAACAGACTCTTGTTGATTTTGAGCACTGTTAATTCACAGTATATTCCTGTAGGCTATTTTTGTTTTCTACGGTATATTACTGTTTTAATGGAAAATGGTATGATATTGTCAGAATTTGGATTTTTTTTCCCAGCAAGGGTTAGTGAGTGTTAAACAAGAGACTCTGTTTTTACTTTTTTTAATTACTGTTGTTTGTTTGTACGTATGACACAATATATTTAAGTATGTTCATTCACAACAGAATTACCGTAAACTTGATATATTTGCCTCTGAACTCACCTGCTTCTCTTCAGTGTTGATAATGACCAGATCAGCTCCTCGATCTCTGCAGAACTGCCTGCTCTCAGACCAGCTCTTCAACTCACTGGACATGAAAAACCTATCTTTTCCTTTCAATAAACATAGACAATTACATATATTAATTGTGTTGTAAAGTGCAAATTTACATAAAGCCATTTGTACTGACCTAGTTCATACTTCCTTAGTTCAGTCTCTAACTCCAGATTCTTCTGAGTCAAAGAGCTAAAGTTGTTCTTCAGTTGGTCTTTTTCAGTCATTAGATCAGTGTTCTTGTCCTGTAAGCTGTTGATAGTGTGATTGAACTCTTCAACTGTGTTCTTGTAACTCTTGAACAGCTCTCTCTCTGCTGTGGTGGTGATGTACAGTGTGATGAAGACCAGCAGAAGAACACAGATGAGCCCGAGACACACTGTCATTATCACCAAACACCTGCTTCCTCCTGACACACAGAGACAAAACACACACATATCAATTAACAACAATTCACTTTGAATTCATATTATTAGAAATATAGGCTCAAATAAATCAACCTTTATCTTTAAATAATTAAATAATACACAGGCCTTTTTAACAAAAACTTGTATTCTTTGATAATGATAGTGGAATATCTACAGTAAAATATGCAAAAAAGAACATATGTTGAAAAGTTAAATAAAATAACTTCATGTTAATAAATACCATAAAATGCAGAAACATTGACAGGATACATTTCTCATTTCCTCAAAAGTTAACAACATCATTTCTTCTTCAAATGAAACTTTCTACTTACTGCACTTTCCATCTTTTCCTTCATCCATATCATATTTTAAATTATTAGGGAACCATATTTAAATTAAACAGCCCATAAGTTTTATTCAGCAACTAAGCAATAAGAATGATTATATTTACATTTACTAATTTGCAGGAAGCAATAAACAAATAAAATAACAAATCACAAGCAATATTATGCAGGAGCCAACAGCACTCACATTACCACAACAGAAGTTTCAAGAATATGCTAAAAGGTACAGAAATGAACAGAAGTGAAAGTGCTGAAAAGTATAAGCACAGCATTTGTTTATTGAAAGCGCTTTTGATTGTATTTTCAGTTCAAGTTAAGTGGTTGCAGAACAGATGTGTCTTCAGCTGTGATCTCTTTTAAAAAAAATGAGAGTGAAAAAGGAAAAACTAACAAATAAAGCAAAAATAAAGTGTTTCTCTTACCCTTGATTCAGTGGTGAATTATCCACCCATTTCATTCTGCTCTCGTTCTCAATGTCAGACAACCAATCCACAGTCTCTCCTCGATTAATGAAGATGCTTTCCTCTGTGTGAAGAAAATAAAAAAACAGAAATAAGTGTGATTCCTCTTTGTAACAGGGTGTGCCAACTGCCACAAAGAGGCCCCAGTTTCAAACAGTAGCACTGCTCTGAATGTACCGGCAGATGGAGGCGTAAAAATGAAGTGACGTGGTGGTGATGAAATCAAAACTTCGGTGTTTACTCCAATAAGTGAAAAACATAAAGGTTTCCAATAAAGTACAAATGGTGTTTACAGTGAAAGTCCAAAAAAAATAAAAAAATAAAATGTGTTCAAAATTGTTCACAAACAAACTTTTGGCTATGCCAATAAATAGACCCAACAGAGCAACAACCAAACCAACTCACTCTACGAGCTTCCAAACAACACGCAACGCGATGCCGCGACACACGATAAAATGCATATTTTCCATGTTATTCAGAGTTTTTGTCCTAACCGGCCGCGACAGCGACGACTTTATTTTAGAAACGCGCTGGAACAACAAACACAAAGTGTGGCAATGATAATCTCAGGCACTGTTTATGTGCTTTATTTAATGTTAAAAAGCGTGTAATGTGACATTGAATATCATTTAGTGCTCCAGCTTTCTAGCTGTAAAAGCAACAATGGATAATTCACCTCAGATCTTGAAATTAAACAAATGGAAACAAGAACTTTCAAACTGTGAAGAAACATGTCAGAGAACAGAGGGGAGACGAAAGCAGGTCATCTCTTTTAATGGATAAATAAGGCAACGCCACTCAGGCTGAATAAACAAAGTCTTTTCACAAAAGGTAATTGGACGGTTTTCCGCTGCTCTCCCCAACCAGCCGGAGACCCGGATAGCTCTTAAGCGGCGAAGTAGAGACCACAGGTGAGATGAGGAACCCTCTGCTATGCTCCACGGAGAAGACTGGATACAGCACAGAAGCGGTTAACACAGCAGTAGATAATAGCGACGTTACAGACAGACAGGACAGGACAGGACTAGGAATAACTTCAGAGAAGTAACGGTAGCAGTCGTAAATTTGCATGAAGATCAAACAATAATCCGACAATACAGACAGGAAAGAGAGAGATATAGCGTGGACATAAGGAGAAGATAGAGAACAGGTGCGTTGATGAGATGATCATGAGAGCCAGCTGACGGTAATGAGAGGAAGAGGCAAAGGGTGTGTGCGCGAGAATGTAAGGAAAGAGAAGGTATGACATAATATGACCAGCAGAGGGAGACAGAGGGAAGAAAACCGAGAAGGAGAGAACCAGGATCATGACAAAACAAGTGTATTATTTGACAAAGATTGATTTAATAACTCAATAGCCTATGTATTTGAATAATGTTTAAATGGTGTAATATTTGTGAATTTGATTATGTAGCTATCCATTTTCTTGCGATTGCCGTCAAGATTAGTCTCTGGTGCTGCTGTGCACTTGCTGCGAGACTCCGCCCACACACTGTTCTGATTGGCTGTGGGTTTTGATTGATTTTTACGCATCTCGCAGTCGCGTCACGTCTAGTATGGCAGAAATGATTTGTTGCTGGATCTTATTGCATCACGTCTGGTGTAAGAGGCGCACAGTGTAACACAGTCTTACACACAGTGTAAAAGGCCCTCTTAAAAAAGGCTAAGCCCCTCCTACTTGGACTAAACCATTTAGTAATTAAAGGCAATAAAGAAAGACAAAAAAGAGAGATTTAACAGTAGAAAGAGATAAACTATTAGAATAATACAAAAATCTATAAACAATGCACTTGGTGATAGAGGGTTGGATGCAGCTCAGCCATGGAAACCCATTCGATGAAGCTCTCTACGCACTGAAGCTAATCTGAAGGCCACACAAAGTTTGGAGGTCTGTAGCTATTGACTCGATTTACTTCTGTGCACTGTGCGCCTCAGTATGCGCTCACCCCGCTCTGTGATTTTACGTGGCCTACCACTTTGTGGCTGAGTTGCTGTTGTTCCCAATTGCTTCCACTTTTTTATAATACCACTAACAGTTGACCGTGGAATATTTAGTAGTGAGGAAATTTCACGAATGGACTTGTTGCACAGGTGGCAACCTAATGTGGTACCATGCTTGAATTCACTGAGCTCCTGAGAGCGACTCATTATTTTACAAATGTGTGTAAAAGCGTCTGCATGCCTAATGCTTGATTTTATACAACTGTGGTCATGGAAGTGATTGGAAATCCTGAATTCAAAATTTGGATGGGTGTCCCAATACATGTAACGGGATATCCGTTGAAGTTCACTTCACCGAACAAAATGCGTTCATTCAGAAAATCCTGAAACATTATCGAACACTAGCCAGCGTCAATGTAAATGTATTTCGGGCTGTCACCAGGTGGGGGTAGTATGCGTACAAAGGGATTTTTAACAGTTGTTTCTTGTATTCTTGAACAAGCTCTGTATGCCATTGAACTCACCTGCCCCTCTTCAGTGTTGATAATGACCAGATCACCACCATGATCCAAGCAGTACTGCCTGCTCTCAGGCCAGCTTTTCAACTCATTGGATATGAAAAGCCTACAATTTCCTATTTAATTAACAAATAAATGTTTTTTAAATCAGGATAGTAAAGTGCAATACTATATGGAAAAAATGTTTTTACACACCTGGTTTACATAACTTCCTTAGTTCTGTCTCCAATTCCAGTTTCTTCTTATTCAAAGAGTCAAAATTTCTCTGCAACTTGTCTTTCTCAGCAGTGAGATCTTTGCCTCTGGTCTCCAACTCCAATTTCTTTTGACTCAAAGAGTTGAAGCTGTTCTGTAACTGGTCTATCTCTGTCTGTAACGTGTTTCTTGTGTTTCTACATTTTTACATTTATGCATTTGGCAGACGCTTTTATCCAAAGCGACTTACATTGCATTATCCTATACATTAGGTATGTGCAATCTATGTGCATTGTTAACGCAATGCTCTTACCACTAAGCTACAGGAAAGCGTAGCTCAGTATCTTTCTGTCTCTGTCTTGAGCTTGATATGCAGTACTATAATGGCTGCCACTAGGAGAACGCACATGAGGCTAAAGCACACTGTGCTCAACACAACACACTTGCTTCTTCCTGGCAAACCTCCTGCCAAACAGCAAAACATTTAAAAAATGCAATACATATTATCGTTAAAATAGTTAGGCTTTAGGCAATTTTAAGGCTATTCTTAACAGTGCACTTCTTTGTAATAATGAACATGTTCCTTACATATTCCCAATATCAAAGAAGTGCACTGTTAAAAATCAAGAACATATGTTGAAAATGACTGTTATTCAATATAAACAACTAGAATCACACTAAATGTCTTACTGTGTTTTTGAGCTCCTGATTCACTCTGGCTCAGTTTTCGGTCCCTATTAGCATAAATATCTCTGTCCAGTTCCCTCTCGTTGCACTTGCTGCAGGTCTCGCTGTCAACACTGTTATAAATGCCCTCACACAGCTCATTGTGCGACTTTCTTTAAATACTGGTGAAAATTAGTACAATAATTCTTGCCTTCACAGATATTTGTGAATTTACTCACAAAATTACTTCAAACATTAATGAATCTTCAATACTTTCTTTTTGTAAAAAAAAAAAAAAAAAGCAAAGATAAGCATTAAAAATGAAGTTGTTACAACCATTCGGAGTATTATTTGCGCTCAGTGTCACTATGAGGTGATGAACTTCAGACTGATGTGCTGCGTTAAACACAAATGCACATTTCCTTCCAAAGAAACTGAATTTTACATCCTTCTGAGCTTGAATTATAGGAAAATTACACAACTTAATGTTCATCACACAACATAAGGTTACTCTATGGTGAAGATTATAAATAATATAATATGTGCAATATTAAATCAGTACCCTCTAAAAGTTGATTGTTTTGGGACAGTAATCAGAATGGATGACCTTGCAAGACTTATTTTATTATGGACATTTGCCAAGCTGGTATACATTATTTAATTTGCTAAGTAACAGGATATGGTATATATAATATATATGATCTTGTCATCAAAAGCAGTGGTCTGGCATTAGGGCCGCTTTGACTGATTATCTGCAGCCGAAGAGCAGATCATGCTGGAGACTCAACATGCCGTTGTATTTTTCTTTGAGTTCAGCGCTTGTCTTGCTCTGCTCCACACTGGGCCAAAACTCGACCCAGGTCCTCTCGCCGAGAGCGTACTGAACTCTGAAGAGGAAGCAGAGGAAGTGCATGTTAAACAAGGTCTTACATGACAAACTAAAGCATATAAATTAAATCCTTTGTCCTTGATTATTCTCCTAAATTGAAATGTCTAACATTTCTTTCACTCTTCCAACAGTAGAATCCACTTGTGTTACAACAACTTAGCATTTTGCTGGCAAGTTTTAACACATTGCTAGCATTATTTAGCATAGTTGTTAAAGTCCCCCTGTGGTGAAAATCCAGCTTTTAATGTTGTTTATATGTCTATGTGGTGTTTTTAATCTGCTTTAAGACAAACCATGTGTAAGTTCATAAGTCGACAGCATTGCTGAGTATTTTCTGCTTAAAACTGCAGTGAACCAAAGACAGTCTCAAAAACACGGTGTGAAATCGCTGGTGTTTCTGACGTCACACACTACCTTGTAACCAATCAGATCAACGTGTGATCGCCAACCAGTGGATCTCTGAGTGAGTGAGTGAGTGAGTGGAGGCGGGGCTCATTTGCATATTCATAGAACCGATTATACTAAATGAGGCAAGGGTGTCGAGTTACATTCAAGATATTTTAGGGCATGACGATTTTTTTTCCAAGGAAAAAACATTTAAATATGTAATTTTAGTGATTAAATATGTTTTAAGGGATAAAATTATTGCCTACAGGGGACTTAAACATTTTCTAGCTTGATTTAACACATTGCATGTTTTCACGTGTTACTAGCATGTTTCTAGCATAAATTAACACATTGCTAGCATGTTTTAACATGTTGCCAACATGTTTCTAGTGTGATTTAACACGTTGCATGTTTTTAAATGAGATTGTTTATGCATTTTCTAATGACCATGAGAGCAGCATTTATTTATTATGAATACAGATAGATAGCTACATGCTTTTTTTGTGTATGAGCGCAGTGTAAATGCACAACTACGGGAACTACGCTATGCAATTTTTTTGTCATGTTTGCAACATTACCAGGCTTCCTTCAGTGAATTGAGTATTACGACAATGCAAACGGTGCTTTAAAAATGACAAGCAGGCACAATTAACTACCCCAATAATGTTTAATTGTAGTTATTGTCTACAAATAATGTGAATGCACACTAACCATTCAGATATTGTTTCATATTTCTCACTCTCTCATGAATACAGAAGCGCTTTCACAGATCAGGACACACTTTGAACCACACTTACTTTCCACCTTCCAGCTGTACATCCTCAGACTGGCCCATGATCAGATAGCTCTCACCCCGCTTCAGATCCAACGCTTCCTTGCATGAGATCTGTACGGTGAAAGTGCGCCGCTTCCCCTCCACGTCGCTTTCCGGCTCTACACAGATAAGCAACATTGAAATACTGTATGTAACATAAATACACAAGTATGGTGACATGTTTGAGGCACTGAGTTTGTACTGACACAACACAACTAAAAACAATCAAATCTGGTTTACCCCAAAATACTGTAAATAAAATGAAGGCCAGATGTGAGTAGCTGTGAGTTTACTGTGGGTTATTAAACTTAAACAAGATATCAGCAGTATATCACTTTAAACTTATTGCTGAAATAAGTGGGAAACTTAATCTTTAAATTGACAATTTACAAATGTATACACAGAGTGGTTGGAGTGAGGAATTATACCTTTTTTGAGGGCAATTTCAACCCTCATATTGTAATAAACCGTTGAAGCGTCGTCATCTTCACTCACCAGAACAGCCTTATAAACTGTAACACATTATAAGTATATGCTGAAGACATTCTCATTCGCTCCACTGTGTTGTCTCTACAAAAAACCTAAATTTTCATAATTTATTACCGTAATTTATTTTTGGTTCACATGCTTTCTTATTACGCTGAGCCTCGTGAATTTTCTCCTTCCGTTGAAGACTGCAGTTTTCTGTATCAGCAATAGACAGAGAAATGAACCTGCTGTAGATTAACAGCATAACTTTACTTAAACTTTCATGAAAACAAAATGCATGTTACCTTCGGCACACCGACAGACATCATTTTTACAGATTTTCTGAAGAGCTCCTTCCTTCCTGGTCGGATGATAAAACTTCACACAGCGATTTTCTAAACATGGAGGAATCATGACATCACATGGGTCACACAGGTATACAGTGATTATTGTGTTTTAGCGTCTGAGATATAGCGGTCAGCCACGAAAATAATATCCAAATAAGTCATGGGTAAAATAATCAATAAACTTACAACATATTTTACTGTATCATGATTTGAATGGGACTTTAACATGCAGAGTTAATCATAATTTAAAAATAGTTATTAGTTTTATATTGTATGAACCTACTGTTGTAATGCTAATTATATATTGTGGTTGCAAAAAAAAAAAAAAAAAAAAAATTGGATTTGCCAGTGGGAAAATATGTAAATAAGCTGATAGGGCGGGAACACGCGCGCGCGCGCTTTGAAGAGCAAAAGGAAGAGAGCGTGGAGGCAACAAAAGACGATTTTAAGTCTAATTCTGTTCGTTTTTCTTCTGGTAATAATGGTTTTGTTCTTTCCTGCGTTCGCGAGGATTCCGTGAGTACCAAACACACGCACACACACACACACACACACACACACAGGGACGTTGTAGCCTACTTATTGTTTCTATAGGCTACTGTAACCTAACAGAAAATTAAAACAATTATTTACCTTAATTGACCGATTTTACAAATGAAGGCCTAAATGGAGGTTTTAAAAGTTTTTGTCAGGTTAACTCAGTTCTGGGTACACACACACACACACACACACGTGCGCCAAAGACAGTTTAAACCGTACGTTTTTTTCTCTCCTTGTTTCCTTATAACTGAGATGAAAGCGTGATCTGTGTAGGTTAAGCTTGAAAAAGAAAAAAAGAAGACGAGTGTAACTTAATTAAGGAAGTATTTTCAGCACGCTCCACATTGTGAAGTTTGCATGCATCAATCAAAGACAGCGTTATGGTTGGGTCTGGCAAACCAGTAAGTTTCCTAGTGAACTGATCAAATATTTGTGTAATTTATGTCAGAGTGTTTGCATGCACATCAGTTTCATACCTATAGAGTAGTATTCATATACAGTGACTGCTGCTGGTTGGATAAAGCCTCCATTCATAACCCTGTGCAGCCTGAAGGCGATCTTCTCTCTCCTGCCACGAGAAATCTGCCAAGCGCAAACAGCACACACTTTATATAGGGGTGCGGGAGGGATTTTGAAGTTGAATTTTTAGTTAAAACAAAAAACAACTGTTATAAATGCACACATTTTCAATAATAATTGTTCCGTTCAACCTACATCCTGTTGACGCTAAACAATACAATATACCTTATGCTGCCCTCTTTCGTGCACTTTCACATTTGTTACAGTATTTATTATAATATTTGTTCATGTTAGTTCACAGTGCATTTAACTAATGTTAACAAATACAACCTTTGATTTTAACGTATTAGTAAATATTGAAATTAACTTTACCTAAGATTAATAAATGCAGAAGAAGAATTGTTCATTCTTAGTTCATGTTAACTAAGGTACGGTAGTTAAATAATGTTAAACCTTATTGTAAAGTGTTACTCTAATTATTATTTATAGTAATTTAGGGAGTAATCTAGGACTTTGGGTCATATCCTCATCATGCGAGTCTCACTTTTTTCTAACATTACAACCCCTTTAAATCAGTGTTTTCCGAGTAAAACTGCCACTGAGACCTTGTCCAGGTAGATGATGAGGGATCCTCGCTCTGAAAGCTGCTTGTTCATCTCAAATTTCTGAATCAGCCTGTCCCGTCCAGTTGACAGCTACAAACAGGAACAAAGTTATTTTTGTGGCGTTTGACAGATTTTCTGTATGCTTCTTAATGACCTTTAATGCAAATCATGTCAGCATTTAGCCTCGGTGGCGACCGCAACTCCACGTGAAGCCCAGGCTATGAAAATTGTGAGAAAAATAAGCATAAAAGTACATTTTGGAAATTATAAAATTTCTAGAATTAAAAAAAACTATAAATATTGGGCAGTCCATGCATATTTTTTGGTAGTGGGAAAAAAAAAACACAGTACTTAAATGCACATTTTAATTGAAAGCCCATGGATTGAAAGTTCATTTTGACAATAGCAAATGTGATGATAATGAAAAAGTGATCCATACCGCCTTCAGATCATTCTCATCCACAACAAATCCCGTCAGTAATGATATGTCCAGTATAGACATGGTGGCGTCCTTGTCCGCAGACAGATATCTGTGGAGTATAAGAAAATGTGACTTTCTATTTAAAATATGAGGTTCAGACAGATTTCTCCAACTCTCCTCTACATGTGAAGATGGGACAAGAGAGAATATATTAACATCTAACAACATGCACACATCCACTTTAACAGAATATAATAATGTCATGATAAAGTACTGTAATTCCAGCCAAAAGTTTGGACTGTTAGTTAAATGTATTTGATCATTTTCAAGGATTATTCACTGAATTTAGATATTGTTTAGTGCAAATTAACTTATTTGATTCGAACAGAATAGTGTGATGAAAATGGCATTATTTGCACACCTGGTATTTATAGTGAGTATATAACTCTCAGTTGCTCCCCGATATGTTACTAAAGAAAGAAAGAAAGAAATTGTTTGTAAGTACATTTCCTCATTTGTAAGTCACTTTGGATAAAAGTACCTGACAATTGTGAACATACACAAATGTGTGAATATCACAAAATGTGTAGGGCATTTAATCAAAAACAAAACAAAAGCAAACATTTGTTTTTATTATATTATATTTTAATCTTATTTAATTTTGCATCAAGAAAACAAAGCTATTTTAGGAACATTAATATTACTTTCATGACAAATTTGTTTATTATAAAATAGTATTTAATTTTGTTTACAATATACAAAATATTGTAATATTTTTTAATTGTAAGCTAAATGACAAGGCCTCATTTGTCTTTATACAAAACATTTTGACATAATGACACCTGTGAGGACCAGCATGATCATACATGTTTTATATTTTGAAATATATTGTATTTATGATCATGTCTGAAAATTGAAGACACAAAAATCTGACCTTGATCATCCCTTTCAAAAGTCAAATCGAGCTCAAAGTTCTTGCAGGTGCCAAGCCTCTCCTTTGGTGTTGCATAGTACTCAGTCACAACCTGCAGAGACAGTTTTTCAAGGGCTGATGTATTGGTGCATTATCAGCTTTTATCTTTGATTATTGCTTTCTTCAGTCACTTACAGTTACAGCGGCCTCTCCAGATCCCCTGGCACTGATGGTGATCTGCCTGCTGGATGGAAGCTGTTGATGCAAATATATCAAATATACACTGTAAATTAATTAATCTTGATCAAATATATAAAATGTTCCTCACGACAGTTCCTCAAACCATATGACTTGTTGTGTGAAATTAAAGCTGCACCTTGTGACATAAACGGTCATTTATTTCTGACTGTACGATATACATCTTAGGACTTTATTATTAACATTATTAACTCAATGACGTTAAAATGGTAGCGTGCAAACACGTTTTCCACTCTCAGCACAAACTCACCTTGGTTGTCTGTGCGAGATGAGAGTTGTCTTTGTTGAACCTCCACACAATCGGCTGCCGGCTGCCGTCCACTCGGATGGTCATCTCCAGGTCTAACTGCTTTATGTCCTTCACTTTAATCCTGTATTCGGCTACCGCCTGGAAGACCATGATGGTGGCCTGGGAGGGAAGACACGTTTGAACTGTTTTACGTGTGTAGGTTTTGCTCTTTTGGTCCCTCATCCTTCCCTCGGGTCAATTTGACCCGAAACACATAATTTTTTTTGTACAAAAAAATGATTAAATGTTCATCAATTTTCTAGCACTTGAACCACGAATACACACAAAACAATTGTATCGATTTGAGGAGGTTTTGTGGTTAAAATTTAAAAAAGTAACAAATCCTTCCCTCGCGGGTCAATTTGAGCCCCTTAGGAATGAATGGACTAGGAGGAATACTTCAGTACACATAGAAAAACCTAAAAATGCTCAAAATTCAAACTAAAAATGTACAAAAAAATGATGTAATAATGTCTACATGTGTATCTGAATGCAGACTGAAGTGACTTTAGGACCCAGAGGAACAGCTCATTTGCTCCATATAGAGCTATAAGGCCATCTAGTGGCAAGAGTCATGAAATATTATGTTATATTATTATTTTCCCACAAGAGGTCGGCAAATACTAGCCTGGTTCTACCAGACTCTCGTACATTTCATTTGAACAGAGAGTCTGGCCTCTCTCCATTGACAAGCGTTAACTTCCTTGTAGGCGGGTCCTCTGTTGAAGTTTAAAACTATTGGATCTGCCCAGAGTCACTCTGGATTTGCCATAACCAATCGCTAACGTTTGGTCGTGACGTATGATGGCTCAAACTAGCGCACAACTTCAATGTCATCGTTCTCAGTCACTCCCTCTGTTCGCTGATTGGACCGGTAAAAAATTGACTGGAGAAAACCCAAGAATACAGCACAATCCCAGACCTAGTACTGAAAGAAAATTAAAATTGAGCCAGGCTAAGCAAATACACCCAATGTTAGATATTTTGAGCTGAATTAAAAGGGTTATGCATGAAATTGTGAGTTATTTTGAATTTAAGTTGAAAGAATGTGAGGAATGTGCTTAAATTACTATTTATTTATTATTTAATCATCAAATCTAGTAATAAAATCTAGCATAAAAAATGCATTAAAAATATATAGGATTAAGACCACTTTCTCAATACTTAGGTATTTGCGTCATTTACCGCCCAAAAACGAATGTCTTAAACCAGACGCTAATTTGCGCTGCTCTTGGTAGATTGCGTTGGTCATTATGGAAATGATCCGGCTGCGTCTGTGTTCTTTAATACACGCGTCGTCAGTCGATCATGTGCAGAACCGTCCCATCGACGCTTTTCTGGGATTGAGCTTTCACACTAATTTGCCCTGTTTAGTAAATCTGGCCCTAAATGTGAAATTAACCGGTAATGAGAACTGTGAAACTGAGAAATGTGTCCTAGCTATTGTAAAAAAAGAAAAGAAAAAAAAAAGTATGTTGCATAATGAACTTACTGTATGGACAGCTATACAATGTGTAATGTACACTACAAACCTGAGTCGTGCCATATCCTCCATTGTACCGCCTCTGGTTGTTGAGCCAGTTTACGATGGGAGCTGCGCTCTGAAAGTCTTCAGCTTTAACAAGAGCCAGGAGCGCATAGGCCGAAGCCTCCAGAGTATAGCTACTGCTTCCAGGCACGGGCCAGTGACTTCCATCTGTACGGGGTTAATCCAGTTCAGTTTGATTTGTATAGCACTTATCGCCATAAATATTGTTCCAAAGCAGCTGTGCTTTATTGTTGAAATAGAGTAGATAAAAAAATACAAGACATCAAGCACATTTTATACTTCTTGACTTTTAGTTTTATATTATGTCATCATTGATGCTTTATGTTCGTTATCATTACACACTACCGGTCAACAGTTTAGAATTATAATTTTTTTAAGAGTCTTTGTCTTTTCATGGATTTGAACAAATTTTATATGTTATTCTCAGGGCTTAACATTGTTATGCTCACCAGACACTGTGGCTAGGGGTTTTAAAAGGTACTAGCCACTCAGCATTTTCACTGGCCACAATTTTGACATGATCATACCATGGGGGAAAGCGACCATATAGATTTTTTTAATATAATCTCATAATTTGACAGCTGGTATATTATGCAGGTAAAACAAGACATGTTAATGCTGATAGGATGATATGGGTGCAGCATTGACACCTGAACATTTCAAGCACAAATAAACATAAGAAAAGGCTGTGTCTTTACCTGCTGAGGCTTTCCTCAAGAGGACTTGCTTGTCAAGTGCGTTTCCATTGGCTAGAGCATAAGATGTCATAGCCACTGAGTATGGGTTCGTCAGGCCATGCAACTGAGATCTAAGGTAAGCGACGGCTTTATAAATGCTACTGTCCAGACTCTATAGAGGAATAAAAAACAGAATTAATGCGAGAATAAATTACATGCATGACATATAATAAATTAACATTGCTGATATAGTTCAATGAAGCTAGAAACATATTTACACTTGTCACTTTTTTCAAGTGTTGCATATTAACTCAAAGCCACTCACTGAGATTTGGCGAGCACAAAGACTTTTCCCCTCCTGTAGGGCAATGAGCACAAATGCCGTCATGGACGCTTGTGCGTTTGTCCCACGTACGTTCCCCTGTGTCACAGTGATGTCAGAAATAATGCATAAGTAAAGGCGTGTGGTCACAATTACCATTGCTGTGTGAAATTTTGTACGTGAAATCCTGTCATTTAAATGGGAACTGGTGCAGTGAAGAATTTCACCAGATAAACTTCTGGTGACAAAAAAATAATTTGCATTGCTGACCAATAACAAGCTCCTTGGTTGATGTTCGACGGCGATTTCTGTGCGAGTAGAGACTCATGACTTGGCAACAAAGCAGAACTAAAGAACCACAATGGACAAGCTGCATCTACTCTGCCCTTTTTGTACAACACAACACTTAGGCCTAAATATTATTATATACGTATATTAATACAAGAGAGTGTTTGTAAAGCAGTTAATTCGGGGTGGTCTGTTTGATAACTGGTAGAATTACCATTGGACGTTTATTTTGTCATTATTCTTGTACTTAATTTATGGTATTTTGTAGCATCAAATGCCACTTTCTTTTGCCTGCTAAATTTGGCGGAGCAATGGTAACCACACCTTAAAACTGAGAAGATAAATTGGAAAATAAATGCTTGCTGGTTAACGCTGCTGTTTAATATTTTCAATGTTAAACTACTTTCCATCTTAATCAGCTGAGAAAACACTCACTCTAGTTGAGTTAGAAGTTGACATTTTGAACTCTTCAAACAAACAATGTAAATAGAAGTATTGAGAAAAGCTTATTTTTTTCTTTATTGTCATTTTTTTTTTTTTTTTTTTTTTTTTTGCAATTGCAATTATTATTTTTTTAATTTTATTATCCTTTATTTTTCCAGTAAGCTCCCATTGAGATTAAAATAAATCTCTTCTTCCAGGGAGTGCATTGTAGACCTTAATAGATAGATATATTTAGGTAAAAGTTGCTGCATAATTTGTAATGGTTTTACACCTGGTTTGATGTCAGTGACAAACCACCATCTGTGTTTGTTGTTTCTTATGTGCTAAGTTTGAATATGTGGAAGCACAAATGAGAAGTTATGGAAGATGACATTTTCAGTAAATAACAACTTGAATTTTGTTCCGTTCATAAAACAAAAATATTATAGGCTTCAGATGAAACATGGCACATAAGTAGTATGGCCACTGAAGGTTTGGAACAACATGAAGTTGAGTAAAAGATGAGTGAATTTTCATTTTTGGGTGAACTATCTTTTTAGTGTCATAGTGTTTAAAACAGGTCTCACTCACAGTCATCTCTCCATGAATTACAGGGGCATCTTCTTTGAAAGCACCATCGGGTAACTGCTTGTTCAGAATGAGCCAGTTGAGAGCAGAGCAGATCACATTCTGGTCTATGTTTATGATGTTACTGGCCATGGCAAATACTTTAGCAACATACGCAGTCAACCTTTAGGAGAAAAGCAACTCAAATTTAGTCTTAATCATGGCAAGATGCCTGATTAATAGTTCTTACCAAACAAACGAAACTATTGAGAAATATATCAGTCACCAGGTGCTGCTTGGGTGACGAATCCATGCGCCATACGACCCGTCGGATTTACGATACGCCAGCTGTTGATTATAACCTGTACATCAACACAATTAGATGGCCAGACTCTATACAAGAATGTGAAACAAAAGTTTCGGAGCACAATAGTTTGCATTCCTGTCTTATGTTTAGTTTACCTTTTGTAATATAGAAAACAGCTGTTTGTCTAAGCCCAGCCTTCACGGTGTGCCACTGATTGGTTTTATCCAAGTAATGCGTTGCAATGACAGGCATCGTTAGGCCAATCATATTCTGCTCCCCACAGCCACCAGGCTGGACAACCAGGGAACCCCATGGCCTGACCACTAATAGCCGCCTCTATTGTTATGCTGATCGTATCTCCTGTGCACAAAGAGATCGACATACTGGTAAAAAAAAACAAGCCATAGTTAGTTTTACTTACAGCAGATGTTAGAAGAGTCACCTATTGCTGATACATATGTGGTCGCAGGTGTGTTGGGCGCCTGGTCCCTCAGTATAAGGCTCCTGATAACCTCCACATGTTCACCACACCTGCTCCAGAAAAAGGGGAACTGTATCGTCATGCTTTACTCTTATTTGTACATGCAGGACAGGAATTTGAATGACTAGTGTGGCCTTTTATTTATTATTTACAAAGAAATCATCCAGGGCTCAAGACAAAAATCAAAACTAGAAACATTCACAAAACACTGAATGTGAAGAAAACACTCCCAACAACCCATGAAATGCCCATATAAAGGTAAACAAATATATATCCTTGACAATCAGTTCCAGAGGCTACACATTTCCCATTCAGGTATTACCCAAAATTAAAAATTCAGTCAAAAAAGTAAATGATGACAAAAACATTATTTGTGTGCATTTCTTTGTTTTGTTGGAATCATCTTACCTTTCTTAGAAGGACTTAACTGTAGATTTTCATTAAGTTTGGTCAAAACGCCTTCAGCCTAAAGAAATTAAGAGAAGAGTGAGTGAGAACAAATTCTCTGTGTTCAGAATAAACGGTCATAGTAGTAAAAGTACACACTTAAAAAATACACAATACATATTTGCAACTAGCATGTTTCGTTTTCTTTAAACCTTGAGGAAAGCTGTGGGGAACATATGCCAGTCCATCTCTTTATGTCCCTGTATGGAGTCTGCATGTTTTGGCATCTCTTGTGTTTTGTTCACAGTATGTTAAACCTACACTCTGCAAATTATATACTGTCTTTTTTGTTTTCGGATCAAGATGGTTTTTTTTTCTTACCACCACTAGGAGATCTTTCTTCACGCCATCGCTTCCACGTCCCGAGGCAGATGCCTTTACCTCGATTGCGTGGCGTCCCAAAGCCATTGGGACAATGACAAAAGGTACTGAATATGATGATTTAGCATCTACCGCCACTACAATTTGGTACTTTCCTCTATTACTGGCCTGGCTGCAGATGTCCTTGGTTTCCTTCAGTTCCACTCGTACCTAATACAATAAATGAAAATCACATACTCCTTAAGAAGAAAGGAGGGCTGGTAATAGCCAAAGCATATTCTGTCATCATGCTGAGCGCCTGTCTGATAAGGTTTGCCATAGTAAAACATTCTTCCAATCTGACCTTTACTTTTCTGTTGTAAAAGTTGTGGATAATGGCCTTGATTTCAATTTGCTCGTTGCGCACGGCTGAATATGGAATCTTTAGGTCAATAAAAAAGTTCTTCATCACTATCATCTCATGAACATCTGCCACACCAGATACCTTTGTAGAGAAAAAGAGAGCAAGCTGTCACAGAAAGCATGAGATATTTTGTAGGCCTTGAACATTTTCAGCCCAGGACAACAGGACATAGAAAATGGAGCGATGCATTGAAATTAATGTCTGGGTAATCAACAGCATGCCACAAAATGCAATGCATGAGGATGGAAAAATTCCCAGGAATTTCCTTTAATATGGACAAGTGGTTTGTATGTTTACAACATCAGTCTGTACCATGAGTCTTGGACAAGCTGATGGCTGTGATTTCCCAGGTAGTTATGGAGTCTTTCAACTGTAGGCCATCTCTGGGTACGGTGGTTGTTTGACTAAAAGAGAGATCATCTTTTACTTAAACACGATCATCACTGGCTGAGCACTGACTGTTGAAAACTGCAAGTCACACTCACCACTGGCGGTTAGTTGATGGACAGTTAGGCAACACCACTTCCTCCCAAAGCCAGCTTTCAGGGAAGAGCGTACGTGACACAATGTCATCTGAGTTCACAAACTTTCGGTTTCACCTGTGGGTGAAAGGGTGGTTGATTTATTGATATTTGAACAAAACAGAAGCAACCCTTTAAAAAAGGTAATTTTCCAGTTGGATCAATTCCTGCCATTGCAGAACCACAACTGGTAACAGCTCGGCCTGCTCGAGACACACCTGAAGCAGGATTTGAGTCCAGGTGAATTCGCTCGAGTGTTTAAATTGAAATATGTATACTATTTTTGAGAATGCTCTTACTGCGGGATAGAATCTGTTCTCTCTGTTTATCCGACTCTTTGTTGTGGCTGGTCATCTCCCTGCAACAGTGCAGGAAAGCCTGTATGCACTCCTCTCCATCCACGATATATCCTGCCCGATCCTCACAAGTGTATTTCAAATCAACCATATTCTTCATTCCATCCATACAGCATTCCTTCCCAAGGCCAGAGTACTTGTTCACTAGAGGTGGATCAGAAAAGAGAAATGGACAGAGACTGATAACATAAAATTTGGTTAGTCTTTTTTTGTTTTGACTTATCTTTTACATCTACTGATTACAAATGTTTATTAAATTGGGGGCCAGCACCAAGTGCATAGGCACATATTGTTTCTGTTCGTTTGCCATCGCTCTCATCTCTGTCTGGGAGTCCATGAACTGAATGAACCCCTAGAACTGTATGGTAAGAAGTTGTGATAAATGACACACTAATTGTGGCGAGTTACAAAGTTTTTCAGGCCAAATTTAAGGTCTCTCTCTCAAATTCTCTAGTGTTGAACTTGCAAAAAAAATTCAAAATGTCAATTATGTACTTTCTCAAACTCACTTTCTTCATGCCATCCTCAAATTTGCCAAGTACAAAATACTTGATACAGTGCTGGTCAAATGCTAGTCACATACTGGACACACCAAACCATTCATCTATGATGCATCTAGTTTCTTGACAATTATTTTGATCCAAATGAAACCTAGTTCCTAAACTTGGGGTCATTCCCTGAGTGTAAAATTTGAGGTTTGCTATTTGTGGTTGTAAATGGAGGAATTCAGCTTTCTAACCTAGAGTCTCAAAGAGTTGTGTCATGGTCAATTCTCGTTTTTTTCCTTCGAGATGAAGAAGGGCATGCGGCATCTGGAACAGACCAGTTTTAAAATTGGAATTAGTCAGATGCATTCATTGATAATAGTGAAGTCTGTACGTGGATAATTTTGAATAAGTCAAGTAAATAATACAAGTACTTTTTCTGACGCTTGTGCCTCCAGCAGAGCTGGACTCAAACAGCAGGCCGGCATCGCTAAAAACTTGCATGCTTTCTTTTCCACTTCCTGCTGTGCAGCCAGTGTCATGGGACTCAACAACGTCCCAGATCTGTTGGAGGAATTAATGACAAAGTGGATGAAGTCTATATGTTTAGGTAAGAATATTTGGCCTCATTCCAGGTACAATCGAAGGATTTAATTCGGATCTACCAACCTTTGTTTGAGTTAGTCTGTTCTTGTTGTTGAGAACATAAACGCCTTTATCCACAGCAACCAACCCAACCTTGGCCCCAGGGTCTCCTGTTACTCTCAGGCCAAATTCTTCACCAGGCTCATAGACATTCTCAGGATCGTAGACTTCCACTTTAAGCTGGGAGAGCCAAGAAAACAAATTAGAAAACAAATGAAGATCGATTCACAGTGTTGTATGACCAGGGCCAAAATACCTTTCCCATGCACGTGTCCTTCACGTCGACCCAGACTGAATCAGACACCACCTCAGACGAGCCCACATGATAATAAGCCACAAAGCGGAAGGACGGCACCATGTCTTTGGTCACAGGTAGAGACAGAGTCACTAGAGATTGTCCTCTCCTCTTAAACCTGTCTGCTTGAACAATCTGACCTTTACTCAAGATCTGTAAATGAGACAGATGAAAGACACTGAATACATTTTTGGAAACATTTTCACTGCTTGAATCATGACATGATTGTCTCTCACCATGTATGTGTAATCTTGATCTTTGACTCCTCGACTTTGTCCAGTGTTGAGATTGACTTTCATTTGATCACCGATCTGAAGCTCTGCAGTATCAATGCCGATGTGTAGGTAGTTGTTGGAGCCGCCTTTGGGAACGTAAGCGAGAGCCGTCATCGTCTTTACTGCCTGCTGTTCGTTGTTTAATTGTGGATCTTTGGTTTTTGCCTGAAAAGAATCAATATATTGTTATCGGATGTGCTCTAATATACTCCATTGTTTTTTTAACATCTGTTAATCTGACTGAACATCAGTGCAGTTGAGATGGAAGGTCTTACAGTGATCTCCAGTGTAGAAGATCGTCCCGGAGTGTTGACGGTAACCTTTGCAATGCCATTGGCTCTTGTTTGACCTCTGACCCCTCCAGGATTGACCTCCACTTCCACATTTTGAGCAGGTGTCTGGTCAGGATTTGTTACATAGACCTTAAGGCAAAACCCAGAACAAAAAATAAGGAACACAGTAATATTTACTTAAAGATTGCTTTTAAGGTTATCAAATCATGTTTTTAGCCTATGCTTTATACCGAGACATCGAAGGGCATCCCAGGTTTGAAGAATTGTGGTGTTCTTTTGAAGTGGATGGTGTACGGTGACTTCACAATCTGAATGCCTCTCCTGTGAGCTTCCACCATTTCACTGCCTGAAACACACATGCGTACGATAATAAACGGAAATTAACACATGCACATTGCATAATATTTCTGAGGCCTGAACATGTCCACATTGTTGTCCAAGAAGAAGGTATGCCAGACATGGTGTAGTTCTTACCAGTGTCGGTCAGCAGACTCACTGTAATGTACAGTGATTGGCCAACAAGCTGCATGATGTTTGGGAAGGTCTCAAGGATGTGTTTTTTTCTCAGTTCTGCAGTTCCAATTCCATCAGAGATCTGACATTCAACAGGAAAACTTGATCAGATCTGTGCAATTTCGGCTGTATTTGTCAACTATCAACTGTCATATATGGACTCATTATACTTTGTGTGTGTGTCTGCATATGTTTAAGTAGAAATTATACACACGTAAGACATGTGTTTATGAGTTTACGCCATTCTTGAAGAGGGCCTTTTTTATATAGAAAAAAACCCACAGAAATTATTCATATATGGAGAAAATAATCCTAAAATCTAAGTTTAATATAAATCTCTTGTATTTTCACAAATGTGTGTGTGTGTGTGTGTTTGTGTGTGTAATACCTTCACTCTCTGTAAGGAGCCTGGTAAACTTATCTTCCCTTTATCTTCAGTAATCACACCAAATACAACAAATCCATGACCATCGACTGTCTCCCCAAACAAATACCTTTAGAATACACAAACACACACTTATACTTTAATAGCTAATATATTCTAAAACACTTACAACTGTATTTATATTTGCTAGCTATTAAATTAGAAAACATGCATATAGCCATAATATTCAGTACAAAAAAAGTGCTGTACTTGGCTTCAATATCGACTGATAGACTGCCATCGTTCACATAGAAGAAGGCTTTCTGTGGTCTCAAAGAGACCTCGAAGCTGGGCAGGACTGCAAGAGGAAAGGGAAGAACCTGAGTTGATAACACTGGATTGCAAATGTCATGGGTGTATTGTGTAATGCTCTTTCGTAACAGCTCGCAAAGACCCATCCAGAGACACCTACCGTATTCCTTGACCTCAAACTCACTGGAGAAGTTTGTCTGTGGGCTGTTCTGGTGCCACGCCGTAAGTTTCCACATCCCTGGGCTAATAAAAGTCACAATCTTATTAAAAGAACTGGTACTTTCCACAAAAAGGTACAACATTTTTCAAAAAGGGGTCAGTTAAAAAGGTACCTACTCTTCAGAAAATTATATTATCATATGATATCATGTTATTTATTTTAAATGAGGTTTGCAATTTATTTTGTCTACTTTCAAAATAAATATTGAATGGTTCTAATTCCAAAGGATGTGAGATTTTTAAGCAATAAAGCCAAAAAGATGGGACACCAATTTGTACAGTACTCTATTTTTGGAAAAGTGCTAACAAACTGACTCAGCAATATTAGGTTTTAAGTATCTTCAATACATTTGAAGGACTGAAGTATAGGATACTCACCTGGCCGGATCAGTCAGGCTGAATGTTCCTGACACCAGTCCTCCATCGGGATAAACGGATTTGCTCTGAAGGCTGATGCCATCAGGTGTCTGTCAACATTGAAGATTTAGATTTATTCTCTAGTTGCATTGAAATTGACGAACACATATAAACATATTTGTGTGCAACAAATTTGAACTTGCATGCCCAACCAAACAAAATCAGCTATTCACATTCACTGTAGAGTACACAAGTCTAAAGAAATGGCGGTGATCTCCGACTTTTGGACCCCAATGTACTGTAATACGCACAAATACACAGACGGAGGGAACATTTACCAAGATCTCCACTCGGACTCCACTTTCTACGGCCCGTGTCATGCCTGGACTCAGTGAAAACACCCTGTAAAAAACTAGAAGGAGAAGACAAACATCTGTGTCATTGCATCTAAGATCTCAAGAGACAAAACTGGCTCAACAAGAAACAAATGTAGAACAGCAAATATGTCCACCTGTGCTGTCTGGAGTGTAGATGGTCTTATCGGTCTGTAAAACTATGTGTCCAGATTGAAAAACCACCATGACCTGTTTCTCCAGCAGCTTCTGTGGAAACTGAGCTTGAAGGATGACATATTGCTCCACTCCCTTCTCAAAGGAATATGCATTACCAGGTACCTACAGGCACACGATACACAGACAACTGAGAAACAACACACTGAAACTGTTCACACACAGCCCAAAAAAGCAAACTACCATCCATCGGTTCAAGTCCACTGTAAAACACATCCTCTCTGATATGCATCTGACATTTTTGACGCATAGACAACCTTCTCACCTCTATCTCAAGCAGCTCCTGGTAGTTCTTGGCAGATGTCAGAGCAACTGATGTACTCGCCACTTCACGCTTATCTTTAGAGTTTCTCACTGAGATTTTAACATCCAGACTGGCTCCGGAATAGTCCTGCGCCTCCACAAACACTTTCTCTGGGGACCCGACTCTCAGCAGGTTCGGGGCCGAGAGAATGTAGCTGAACAATACAGGTTCATTTAGGAGGAGCAGGTGGGAATACAGAAGAATATATCGGTCACACTTTATTTTAGGGTCCAATTCTCACTATTAACTACGACTTTTGCCTCAATAAACTCTTGATTACATCTTTTTAATAGTTTGTAAGGTAGTTGTTATGTTTAGGTATTGGGTGGATCAAGGGATGTAGAATATGGTCATGCAGAATAAATAATTAATATGTGATTTACAAGTACTAATGAACAGCCAATATCATACTAATATGCATTCTAATGAACAATTAGTTAATAGTGAGAATTGGACCCTAAAATAAAGTGTTACCAATATATCTCAGTCTCATTTCACAGCACTTTTACAAAGGATACAGCACATAATCATTTATTATTTACTGAAAATTAGGGCTTCCAAAGTTATCTTATGAGATTATTTTATATACAGTACTGTATGTTTAAAGGAATAGTTCACTTAAAAATGTAAATTCGAAGAGTTGTTTCAAACCTGTATGAATTTCTTCCGTCTGCTGAACACAAAAAAAATATATTTTGAAGATTGTGAGTAACCAAACAGTTGATGGACCCATTGACTTCTACAGTGTTTTTTTTTTTCCTACTATGGAAGTCAAAGGGGTCCATCAACTGTCCGGATACTGACAATCTTCAAAATATCTTCTTTTATGTTCAACAGAAGGAAGAAATTCATAAAGGTTTGGAACTTGAGGGTGAGTAAATGATGACAGAATTAAACATTTTAAGTGAACTATTCATTTAACACAATTTAACAGTTAAATTTACTCCCACAATTATCTAACTCTGTTCTGAGTGATTTGGTTGGACTAATCAGAAGCTCTTTGACAAAGCAGAAATACAAGACACAACAATCCTGTAGCTGGCATCTAATTTCTTAAAGATGGAGAAAGACCTTAACAGCTATTTTAAGTAATATTTTAAACCCATTTTATCACAACTCAACAAGCATCGGTTGTGTGTGTTTATACTCACAGGGGGTCGCAGAGGGAGAGGAGGGGTAATGAGACGACTACAGCCGCCAGCCACACCGAGTCCACGCGCATCATGCCTGTATCTGAACTATATCAGACGCTTATTCTCAATATATTCATCCTCACTTGAGTCCCTCCCTCAGTAAAGACAGCATCATCATCATCTTCATCATCTTTGCTGTCAGTTATTGAGTAACATGGGTGGAGGACATGAACTATGATTCACTATGATCATCCTGTGCGATTATAGTTGTGACACCTTCGCTTTCCTCTCCTCTGGTTCAGACCATCAATGCAGGATCATTCTGTCATGGAACGATGTGCTGTTATCTGGCGTTATCAGCCTGCACATGCAAACTCATAGGGAACATGAAATAAAAACCACAATTGCTCAACAGGTCAAGTTGCTGTTAGTGTTTGTAACACTGCTGCTCTATTTTATATACATCTTTATGTGACCCTGGACCACAAAACCAATCACATGGTTACATTGTTTGAAATTGAGATTTATACATAATATGAAAGCCGGATAAATAAGCTTTCCATTGATGTATGGTTTGTTAGGATATATTTGGCCGAATACAACTATTTGAAAATCTGGAATCTGAGGATGCAAAAAAATAGAAATATTGAGAAAATCTCCTTTAAAGTTGTGCATTTATGTTCACGATTGTGCTGCATTCACTCACAAAAATACATGTTTTATATATTTACGGTAGGAAATTTACTAAATATCTTCATGGAACATGATCTTTACTTAATATCCTAATGATTTTTGAAAAAATAAAAATCTATAATATTGACCCATACAATGTATGGTTGGCTATTGCCACAAATATACCCGTGCGACTTATGACTGGGTTTGTGATCCAGGGTCACATATAATAGCTCTAAAGGACTTGTGTGTCTTTCACCTTCATCAACCTTATTTAAATTATGATTAATACTAAATCCTGAGAAATACAGAGTTGTTTGATCTCATGTAACTATGCCATAATTTTACTTTTCAAAGGTCTGAAAGTTCAGAAGTTGATGCAGATATCCGGTTTAGACGTTTATCATCATGCATGGTCTGTCGTTCACAACCAGTGCATTTTGCTGTTGTGTGTGTAGGTCAATACATAATGTCTGGTTTTGCAGCCAAAGAGTTGAGAACGGAGAACAAATTAATTTTATTTGGCTAAATTGTTCAAAGCTCAGAAAGTACAAATGATACAAATAGACTGGGGCGAGTTGTCACATGAGGAAAGCTGTCATTATGACTAGATCACAGTCTAGTACCGTTACACTAATGCGTTTTAACTATAGCAGTGGTTGCAGATTAAAACACCAAGACATTTGTCAATACAATAATTCATGTGAGTTCAATGCACATACCCTGCAATTGGGACATGTTGTCAAAAAAGTAAAATGTGTAACTCAATGTAAAATGTGTGACACCTTGTCCCAGTTTTCCCTATTACAGAAAGGTTGACGTCAGTACATTGATCATTTCTTTCAGTGAATCTGGAAATAAAGCAACGTTCACCGATTTCAAACGTGATGAGATCTTTATGTTGTGCATCCGAAGTTGAAGAGCTGGTCAGCGAGTGCAGCGATGCCGGCGTACTTGTCCTTGTATTTTTCAGTTTGGGTCTCCTCTTGTGTCGGCCAGTATTCAATCCAGGTCTGCTCACCCAGGCTGTACCTCAGTCTAAAAAACAAACACACAAACACGTCAAGATCAATCCATACCGTGTGTGTCAACTCTAGTCTCATAGATGACGCAGTTTGGAGCGTCTGAAACTGAACTCGAGTTCAGACAAACAAGTGAGAGAGAGATTGTCCTCGTAATGTTCATAAAGCTCCTACCTTCCACCAATCCTAGGAAGTGATGTGGTTTGGCCCATGATCAGGTAGGTTTTGCCTTCTTCAAGTTCAAGAAACCCTCTACAGTAAGGATGAGCCAAGAAAGACCTGGTCTGCCCTTCCACAGCTGGGTCAGTGCCTGAAAACCATACACAGATTGCAGATTACAGTGCACTTCAGTGTTGCAAATTAACTTTAGCTACAAGCACTATGATACTGGATGGCTGTTGTCAGTTTTATCTATGTTTATTGTATCTGTCCCTATACAAATAAAACATTAAATAAATACCTTCCTTCAGCACTTGTTCAATGGTCATGTTGTAGATGTCTGCTTGCAGTGAAAGCTGCTTTCCCACCACCCTGGTTTTATAAACTATAAGAGAAGTGAGTAACAGCAAATCAATCCCAGCTCTTCACACGGACAAACACATTCACAAAAGCAGAAAGCTGTGTGTGTTTACCGTAGTCAACTCCATGCGCACAGGCCCTATCAGCACGCTGAGACTCTTTAATGTGATGCTTCCTTTGGAGACTGCAGTTCTCTGTGAATACAGACAGCTTTATCTACAAGCATGCACAGACACACACCAGCCTCACAAATCAACTCAGTGTGTATTCAGGTCATAGACACACATACCTTCGGCACACTCGCACAGGTCTTCATGGCAGAGTCTGTTCAGCGCTCCGTCTCTCTTGTGAGGATGGAAGAACTTCACACAACGATCATCTGCGTGTTAGATTCAAGTCACCATGAAACTGGCAATTCTTGTTTTTTTATGGAATATTGCATTATGCCTTTTGCAATAAGTTGACCTATTATGCCCTTTAAGAAGATTTGATTTTGTTTTTAGGCTCTACTAGGTTTTGATGCTTGAATGTTCAAAAAACACATTATTTCCTCCATTGTTGCGGCTCCTCTCTTCCCAGTCTGTCAGTACCGCTCTGTTTACTTCCTGTCTCTATGAAGCCCCTCCTTCCGAAAATCACACTGTGCTCTGATTGGTCGGCTGGAGCAGTGTGTTGTGATTGGTCGAGCGCTTCGAGTGTGTTTGGGAAATGTCCCTTACCATAACTGCCAGTGTAACACACTACCGACTAACTCAACCAGGCCCCGCCCATTTATTCTGCATATTAATTATTTAAATGAGGAATATTGTGACGTGTTTGTTCCCGGAATAAAACTCAAGACTACAATGGATGCATTTCAGGGAGTTCAGAAACACTGACACCGCTGTAGAGAATAACTCCCGCCGGAGGGACTTTGCAGAGCTTTTTCATGCTTGTTCAGACATCAACATTACACACTAAAGAACATTTTAAATGTAAAAAAAGCATAATAGCTCCCCTTCAAATTCATGTGCCTCAATCTTTAATCAGAATAACTTTTCCTGCAACATCATCTCGTCTCTGATAATATGTTTACTGGGACGAGGGCGGGGCAACCTGTCACTCGCATGAGATCGCCCAATAGCAGACCACAACTATTCAATCAATTGCCTATGGACAAAATTAAGTCCCGCCCCACATATTATCCTGTTCCAGAAGCGGTTTCACTTGGATATACGTCACAATAGTGAAGAAGACTAATGCAACTTCTGTTTAATGATGTGTATACTGTACTTACAGGTGAAACTCGAAAAATTTGAATATGGTGCAAAAGTTGATTTATTTCAGTAATTCAACTTAAAAGGTGAAACTAATATATTATATAGACTCATTACATGCAAAGTGAGATATTTCAAGCCTATATTTGTTATAATTGTGATGATTATGGCTTACAGCTTATGAAAACCACACACAATATTCTAATTTTGAATTTGGGGTTTTCATAAGCTGTAAACCATAATCATCAAAATTATAACAAATAAAGGCTTGAAATATCTCACTTTGCATATAATGAGTCTATATAATATATTAGTTTCACCTTTTAAGTTGAATTACTGAAATAAATCAACTTTTGCACCATATTCTAATTTTTCGAGTTTCACCTGTATATACAATATCCTTTTCCACTTTCTTCCCCTGTTTTCACTGTTAACTGTGTATCGTGTGTGTGTACATGTGACATCATGTACCCGGAGCGTTGTACTCGTACACCGTGACACCGGCGGGCTGCAACATTCCCACTTCATTGATCTTGTGCACTCTGAAAGCAATCCTTTCCCTCTCTTTATGAGAAACCTAATGAGACACACTGGCAATTATTATGACTTAACATTCACAAATCACTTTTGCATTTATGCAGTCCAAGTATTTCCATACATGGGTAATAACTTTGTCAGCCATCGTTTTAAAGAGAGATTCATACAAGTCATACTGCACCACCACACAAGTGAATGTTATAAAGAAAATATTAACACATTTAATGTGAATAAATTCAACGCATATCATTTTGCATTGATCAAATTGAATTCGGCCAAATTGTGTTATGTCACAGTGTTATATCATAATTTAATTCTGGCTACACATTTATTTACACAGCGATTTTACTCGATGTTCACATGTTTGGTGTTCAGAGTCTCTCGTTGGTGTTAAAGGTTTAGTTTTCAGTACCTTATTCAAGAAGATGATTAGCGATCCGCGCTCAGAAAGCTCCATGTTCATCTCAAATCTCTCAATGTACTTCTCTTTGCCTTTAGATAACTAATGGAATTAAATCAGAAAAGTTCACACACTTGAGAAAATTATCCATTATAGAACCACATCCATAATATTACCAGTCAAAACCGAGAATTATATATGCGACCCTGGATCACAAAACCAGTCTGGAGTCGCACGGGTATATCTGTGGCAATAGCCAACAACACATTGTATGGGTCAAAATTATAGATTTTTCTTTTATGCCAAAAATCATGAGGATATTAAGTAAAGATCATGTTCCAGGAAGATATTTAGTGAATTTCCTACTGTAAATATATAAAACATGTATTTTTGTGAGTAAATGCAGCACAATCGTGAACATAAATGCACAACTTTAAAGGAGATTTTCTCAATGTTTCCATTTTTTTGCATCCTCAGATTCCAGATTTTCAATAGTTGTATCTCGGCCAAATATTGTCATATCATAACAAACCATACATCAATGGAAAGCTTATTTATTCAGCTTTCAGATAATGTATACATCTCAAATTCAAAAAGTTGACCCTTGTGACTGGTTTTGTGGTCCAGGGTCACATATAATATAAAGGTGTGGATGAGTGAAATTTGATTGTGGCTCAGTGAGTTTCAGGAAGCACCCAGCTAACAAAAATAAGCTAATGTTTTGCTAATGTTCCCATTAAGGGGGCATTTATAATGACAGCGCTTTCACGGAAAACTTTTTAATGTGTTTTGGCCATTCATTTATATGACAATGACATTTTTGGGGGCCTGAAAACACACATTTTCGAAAACGATACCATTATCGTTTCTGTGTAAACTACAAAAACGTGAATTTGTGAAAACAAACGGTGACGTCACGCGCGTGCGTGTATGTGTTCAGTCTATAGGTGTGTAGTGTTTCTTTACAAAGTGACATGGTGGTATTATTACATTTCTGAATCGTTTTTACCTTTGAAAGATCAGTGTCATCGACTTAAATCCTGTTAACAGGCAACATCCAAAACAGACATGGCAGCATCTCTCGCTGGGTTCTTGAAACTGCACAGATGGATTAAAAACAACGCATGTTTCCATCAGTTCATGCTCACATTCAGCCGAAGATGCAAATCTGAAAGGATCTGCTTTTACTCTACATTCACTTTTACTCACTAGGTTTCAATGGTGAGCAGGTAACTTTCAATGGCTCCTGGATGTGACACTGCACGCAATGCCGATTGAGAAGATATAACACTGTTAAACGTCACTAATAAATGAAGAAGACATGAATGCAGATGAACTGATGACTCCTACCGTCAAGCTGTTTCTCCATCCTCACACTGAGATCAACGCATTACAGTCATTTTCTCTCTCTTCAGGCAGGGCATAATACAGAGAAAACACCTGAGGACAGATCAAGCTGTAAATCTTATTGAATAACATGTACCTGAAGTCGTGAGCGCTCACGAATGCTCACCGAGAGAGTGGCCATCCCGTTCCCATGAGGCAGTTACGTTGAATTTCTGTGTCAGTTTGACCTGTTGCATGAACATTTTACATGGAAATCAGAGAAATGCATAAGAATTGAAGGGCAAAAGCGAACTGTGCATGTGTGTTCACTCATATTTGTTGGTTCACCTTGTCTGATCGCGTCACATGTGTGTTGGAGCGAGTTAAAGTCCATCTGTTATGTGTTGTTCTTCCCTCCACAGAGAGTTCAATGTTCAGATTCATGTCCTGCTCTTCGCTCTGTACGATATTCAGCCACGGCCTGGAAAACGATGATGTTCGCCTAAGACACGAGGCAGAAACATATACAGCATTCCCTTATTCATGAAGCAAATGCTCCAGTTGTTAGGGGAGGAGAATGTATGAGAATGTATGTCATTCTTACATACACGTGAAACTCAAAAAATGTGAATATCGTGCAAAAGGGTGAAAATAATATATTATATAGACTCATTACATGCAAGTGAGATATTTCAAGCCTTTATTTGTTATAATTTTGATGATTATGGCTTACAGATATGAAAAAAACCCCAAAATTCAAAATTAGAATATGGTGAAAAGGTTTTCATATCTGTAAGCCACAATCATCACAATATAACAAATAAAGGGCTTGAAATATCTCACTTTGCATGTGATGAGTCTATATAATATATTAGTTTCACCTTTTAGGTTGAATTATCATGAAATAAATCA
The DNA here is from genome assembly GCA_033366665.1 of Phoxinus dragarum. Classification (NCBI taxonomy): domain Eukaryota; kingdom Metazoa; phylum Chordata; class Actinopteri; order Cypriniformes; family Leuciscidae; genus Phoxinus; species Phoxinus dragarum. The sequence goes on along the minus strand of JARPMJ010000389.1, from coordinate 166,159 downwards.
ACTTTTGCACCATATTAAAAATTTTCGTGTTTCACGTGTACAGCACTTTTAACCTTGTCAGCAGGTTTATTTTTCAGCAGTAATGAGCGGCTCTGTACCTGTGTGGTTCCACTGGCTCCATAGTGAGCTCTCTGTGCTCTCAGCCCAGCGTACGGCCGCGCCGGCGCGCTCAAAGTCCTTCACCTTCACCAGCGCGAGAAGCGCATAACCTGTGGGCCTCCAGAGAGTGCGGACGCTGTCCAGGAACTTGCCAAAACGTACCGACTGTTCAGAAGACACAAATGGAAAAGATTGACATGGACACAGGATTGTTATGGTTTTGAAAATGTCACGATTTGTTATTTTTTTAAATCAGTAATTTGTTTGCCATTTAGTTTAGGTTAGTACGTTTTATGTGTTTAAGTCACCATGAAATCAAAATTGAGATTTCTTTTCTTTCTTTTCTTTTTTTTTTAATATTGATGATTTATCCGTGCACACATTATTATTGTTTTTTTTATTCATGTTCCCTCATAACAGCGGCATCTCTTTTCTTCCCTGATGACGAGGGCGGAGCAACCTGTCACTCACATCAGATCCACCAATAGCAAACCACAACCATCCAATCAATTCCACAAGCCCAGCCCTACATTTGTTCTTGTTTGAGAGTCCGTTTCACTCGGATATACGTCACAATATAGGGGGAAAAAAGGACCATCGCAACTTCTGTTTCATGCCGACTTTAATAATCAATTGTTTTTATTTTGATTATCAAGCGTAGCGTCAGTTCTGGCAGGTCACGATAGTCAAGCTCGCATCAGCTGAGCCACATCTACCTATAGGGATATGACGCCTATCACTGTATACATATATAAGCTCCTTCAGTATTATCATCGCGTTTCTCAGGAGCGAATTACCCTCCTCCCTCCCCAGCTCCACCTCTCAATCCAGTCAGGATTTGCATTCTGATTACCCTTGAATCAGAATATATTCTCACATTATGTTGTACTTTAAAATCTTGAATTAATGATATCTGCCATACATTCATGTCGGATCTGTTCTGTTTACCTCAAGGGGGGTTATTGCCATAGATATACAAATAAAGGCTTGATGTCTCGTCCACGCTGCTGGCCAATGGAGGTTGACGTCCGCACACGGCGCCATCTTGTCACAGTCAGCTCGCTCACTCGTAACATTGTGTTTTAATGGTGCATGTACTTTTTAAATAACCATAACGTGCTAAATTTTCTACCGATTTTCAAACGGGTTGGTTTGTTATAAACGTCAGAGATGTAGTTATGACACTGCATACTTATGAATAATTATAATATTATATATTTCAACATGTTCAAGCATCCAGAATTATAGCCATGTTAATAACGTTTGTAAGAAACCAAACCGTTTGTAAATCTGTCAAGATTTCAGCGAGAGTATTTTGTGTTTGTGCAGATCACTCCCGTATATCAGGAACCACAGAGCCCGCCAGAAAGCTTGCCTGTGACAAGATGGCCGCCGGTGATGACGTTAGAGACTCCGCCGTAAGACATCCAGCCTTTATTATGTATATCTATGGTTATTGCTCTCTTATCCATGCTAGGCTGCCCAAAACAGAACCATACCGCCAATCCAAACCGTATGCTAATGGTCCAATCGTATTTGACGAAAGTGGTCCTGACAGTAGTATCGTTTATTTCATTATAACTTGTATATTTCTACTATAGTTTTCCTTCATTTATAACTCCACACATAAACTGTTCCATGTAGTTATAAAAACAACAACTGACACTTGATCAGAAAATGCAGGAAGTGAACAGTGGCTGGTTGTTTTACATGTCAATCAAACATCTGATTGGTCCTTTCTGCAACACACTGATAGTCTAAAGGATTGAGAGAGTAACTGAAAATACAAAAAGTCCTTTACTCAGAATTGAATTAGTATTTATCGATTTATTTGTACTTTATTGTCATCCATACTCCAAACCATTTGTCTATGTAGGGTCATGGGGTAATTTCCTGGGTTTATTTTATTTACAAACTTTGAATAGTGGCTGTAGTGCGCTGTTGATTTGACTGTAATGTCACTGACCTTCGTCTGGCTGGAATGGACTCATCAGGATGTCTTTATTGAGTTTTCCAGCATGGGCCAAAGCGTAAGAAGTCACAGCGACAGCATAAGTGCTGGTCAGACTGTGGACTCTCAGCGTCAGGTAAGTAACGGCTCTGTTTATACTGCTCTGAAGACTCTAGTGTGGAGAGAGAGAGACTCAGTGAGACTGATGTGACGTATCATACAGCGCTGTTTGTTTCCAGGAATCACACTTACAGGTTCAGCGCAGATCTTACTGCCCTCTTGCATGGCAATCAGAACGAATGCAGTTAGAGAGGCGTCGCTGTCTTTCCCCCTGTACGTCACCCTGGAATTAACATACACTCAAATAAACCACATCCCAAAAATTGTTAGGAAAAAAACTTAAACACTAGTTCGCCTACTGCGGCAAATTGATGTCTTCCTTTAGAGCTTTTTCTCCAAATTATTTTAACATTATTATATAGTCAAATTAACGATACGTCCGACCCTTAAAGGACAATATACTAGCGTTATAAGCTAATACGTTTTAGAGATAAAACTCTTTACATTCGATTATCATGAAAACACATCCCAGAGAACGATCGACTCGGTAACCATGTGTTAATTACCCCTAGGTTCATTTAGCGCCGGAATTGTCCTTTAAGACAACGAACACACTATTCACATTCTCACTCGATTATTCAATTTTTATACTAATAATATTCTACACTAGACATTCAAACATCACAGAGGAAGTATCATTTTCTGAAACATCATGTATGTACACCAAATGAAACGTACAAGCATCTCTTCATGCATGACGGTGGCGTCTTCTTTAAACGTGCCGTCTAGCTGCTGTTTGTCTGTGGCCAGCCACTGAGGGCGCTGCAGATCACATTCTCCTCTATGCTGATCAGATCGCCGGCCATCGCAAACACTTTCGCCACATATGCCGTCAACCTGTAAAATGACCAGAAAAGAAGAGGTGAGAAACGACTGACGACTGATCAGATAAATATGTCAGAGGCGCTCGTCTCACCATGTGCTGCTAGTCGTAGCTCATCGAGGCAGCAAAGGACCCCGGCTGGTTTACGGAAAGTTAGCTCTCGCTGATAACCTTGACAAGAATGATACAGTAAATAACTTACTACTTCATAGCTTTTGTCAGCATAATAGAGAATATTCGGTTTCTGAAGGATCTATTAAAGGGGACCTATTATGCTAAAATTATTCAATTTTTTACTCAATTTTTTAACATTATTGTGTGTCTGCAGTGTGTGTACCACCCACTCCTTTTTTATATTCCCCATAAATCAGAAACTGTGTCTCTCCTCCAATCACCTGACTCCATTCTAGTGTGCAATGCCCACTTTCAATGATGCAATCAGTTCCTAGTGGACAATATGGAAGCCCATTTCCACACATAAGAAAAAAAATCATGCTTTTGAAAAGAATCATACTTATGACATACTAGTCCAAAATGATGATATACTAAGTCATAATTATAACATAAAAGTCAAAACTCTGACATTAAAAAGTCAAAATTCTGACACTAAAAAGTCACAATTATGACAATTTGAGATTCGAAAGTCAAAATGATGAGTCATTATGGCAGAAAAACACCAAGACCTATGACATACAAGTCATAATTCTGAGATGAAAAGTCAAAATTATGGCAAAGTAATAATTATGAATAAAAAAAAGTATTTAATTGAAAGTGAAAATCGAAATAATCATTTGATATAAAAAGTAAAAATTATGACAATAAAAGGTGAAACTGACATTATAAAGTCGCCTTTGACATAAAAAGTTGGAATTATGAAGGTCAAAATTATGACACTGTATACTTAAAATTGGAAGGTCGAAATTATGACAGTCATAATGAATAAAAAGTCAAAAGTACGACAGCAAAAGTCGAATGAGTCATTTATGCCATAAAAAGTATTACCGGTAAGTACTATGATTATGAGATGAAAAGTCAAATTTATGACATTAAAAAGTTGAAATTATGAAAAAGTTTTAAAATTATGACATACTAAGTCATATTTGAGATGAAGTCAAAATGATGTCAAACATACTGTCACTTGAGATATAAAGTCGGAATTATTTCAGTCATAATTTTGACCTTAAAGGTAAAAATTATGACATTAAAAAGGCGTAATTGTGACATTATAGAGTTGAAATTTATGACAGTCATAATTTTATTTATTTATCTCAATTTCAACTTTGTAAAGTCATAATTTAACATAATTATGACTTAGTATACCATAATTTTGACTTTTTTTGTCATAATTGAGATGAACCAAAGCATGATTTTTTTTTTTTTTGTAAATAGGCTATCATAGGATAAAGCTACGCCCCGCCCTTCATTTCTACTCATTAAATATCATGTTTCTCTCAGAAACGCATCAGATTAAAAGTGAGAGTGGTCAGCTGACCTGTGTTGATATGGTTAATGGCTTCATTACGGCGGTCCATGCCAACAGTCTCCCACTGCTTAGTGCTGTCCAGATAAAGAGTGGCAGTGACAGGTAGAGTCATGTAGATCATGGTCTCCCTCTCCATCACCACGTGGCTGGACAATAAACCGCCCCATGAAGTCTCCACTGATGGCCTGCTCGATCATCTTACTGAACTCCTGACCTTGAGTGACACACAGCGGTCAGGACTGGATGAGCGGATGGACAAGCAGAATAAATAAGCGTTCAGATTCCTCCTTACTCTTCGACTGTGATGTACGTGTTAGCGGGTGTGTTGGGGACCTGGGTGTCTGGTTTGAGACTCCTGACGGACACTTGTTGTACTCCACCTGTCACACAGGTTCAGATTGAAGGAAGAAAAAAGGGTGGGAAGGTTTGAATCTGTCATCGGAGGGGAATTTTTGGATATTTTGGAGGAAAGACTCCAACAACTCACCCATCTTAGCAGGATTGAGCTCGACGTTTTTCTCCTGTATCATAGTGAGCACACCCTCAGACTGAAACAGAGAGATTGGGTTTGATCTGTTCAGGTGTTTGAATCACATAATGAAATCAAGCTTCTATAAATGATAGTAAATTGTCAAGTGTATTGAAAACCAAACAATACATGTCTTAAAATACTTCATAAATTAAAGCAATTATCATATCGGATCTGGTCTTTAATAATGTTTTCAAAATGTTAGTACAAAGACATTTACATCATTCGTGTAACGTTTTTTTTCTGAAACGTTTTAGTTGACGCTTTTTAACCCTCTGGTGCCATTCACATGTCGGTCAAAAATGACAGATTTTTTTTATTTTTTATTAAATGAATGTTACTATATTTTAGTTCGATAATGTTTTTCAATTTAATATTTTTAGGGGATTTAATGGTACTAAATTATATTTATGCTGTATTTTTAATCCATTTATTAACTTTTTGAGCATAGACTTGGAAATTAAATTTCAGACTAAAACTGTCGTAAATCTTTAATGCTTTTTAAAGACGACACTTGGCAGATTATTGCTGAGGTGAAAAAAGTTTTAAAAAGTTAACTTACAAAACGTTACACAATTGTATGTTTATTGTTATGAAAAAATGCACAAAAATACTATTTTTAATTTTAATATGAAATATATATTTCAAAAGCATGTTTTACTCTAAAACTGCAAGACAATCAAAGCCATAAATCTAAACAAGTTGTGTTCAAAATTGAGCTTGATATAAAAAAAAAAAAATGTTTTCAGTAAGATTATGTTTGGCCGCAGTACCAAACGTTTCCACTAGATAAAATTTGTCTCCCATTCATTTCCAATGCGCTCATTATTGACTACCATTATTGACTTTTTTTGTGTTCACACAGCAAGTGCCAAAAGCTTTACCAGTTCCGTACCATTCCCGATAAAGTAAAACAAAATAAAAAAACGTAATATTTTTCGGTCAAAAATGACCAGAGCATCAGAGGGTTTTAACGTTACTACTTGTTTCAGAATGTTTAGAGAACGTTCAAAAGTAACGTTTCCATAATGTTTTCACAGTAAAGTTTCCTTGATTCACATACTGTAACCAAGACCAAAAATATATATTTTTAAAGCATTTAAAAAAATGGACGTTTTGAATGTTCAGGGAACATTCAGAAATAGCGTTTCCATTTCTGGGACTGATATATAAATTATAGCATTATAAAGTAGGATTGTTATTGTTGTTTTGAATGTTTTAATTTTTGCATATTTTTTGGGATGCCAAAAAAAAAAAAAGCTCAGCTTTGTAATTTTATCAGTGGGCAGACGGGAAGTTCCCTCACCACCACCCTCAGGACCTTCCTCACTCCATCACTGTAGACAGAGTCATACGCTGCTGCCTTCACATCGATCCAGTGATTGCCCAACTCCAGGGGAATAATCACATACGGGACGGACCTGGAGGACATGGACTCGACCTCCACTTCTGTTTGGTAGGAGCTCTTTCTGCTGGCGGAGCTGCAAATGTGTTCAGTCTCCATGAACTCAAGCCGTGCCTGAAGGAGAAGACAACAGTTGGACACGCACCCAATAACTGATGTGTTACTCTGTTGTGTTCTGTGCTTTGTGTGAGATTTATCATTTGTTAAAGTTCCCCTGTAGTCAATCATTTTATCTCTTAAAACTCATCTCTGGCCACCAAAATGACATATTTAAGTGTTTTTTCCTTGAAAAAAATGTCATGCCTTAAAAATATCTTGAATGTAACTCGACACCCTTGCCTCATTTAGTATAATCGGTTCTATGAATATGCAAATGAGCCCCGCCTCCACTCACTCACTCAGCTCAGAGATCCACTGGTTGACGATCACACGTTGATCTGATTGGTTACAAGGAATTTGTAAGAGCCGCGCTATATTGGTCCCAATGAGGGTTTCCAATAAACACGGGAAGGTTTCTTGCGCGTTCCGTCTTTCCAGCATCTCAAAGTAATTTGGGTTAAATGCAATACATTTCTCATATGTATTTACTCGTTATTTCATCTGACTCCATAAATGAAAGGTTTTGATAATATCTATGCATCACTAAAAGTGAGCGAACGTTTGATTATTACTTTTAGACTATTAAATGAACAAGGTCAAAATCAGTTTGAATAATCAAATGTAACAATTTATTAAATCAGGTATCAGGTCAATTGTATAATCAATTCAAAAGATAATCAATATAAAACATGAATAAAAAGAAGAGATGCGAACCCAACCTGATGCAAATTACATAGGCTGGAAGCTCGGTCACTTCCAGCCATCACGGGCCAGTCTAGATACAGAAAAAGCCCCGATCCCTCTGCTGCATTCCATTAAATAGCCAAAACCCTCTTTCATATGTTAACAATGGGAATTTACATTCAGAGTTGACACCTTTTGGAGGTAGGAGACCATTTGCCTAGAGACCAGTCTTCCTTTGTGTGCCAGTTTCTCTAAACTTCTCAAAACCTGATTTCTTTTTGTTTAATTAAGTTGGAAATGAGACATTTGTACCACTCACTCTGAGACATTAAAAATGATACTAAACATAATAATCATTCATATTAAACCACATATATATTCTTGTGTGGAGTCTTTAGGCATGAGAGGGAGTGAGACTGTATGGGGGAGATCAGATGGTAATTTCCAGCAAGGTCCTTTGTCCAGACCAGTCTATCTCTCTAACCAGTTTTCTCCAGCCTTACACAAGGTAGTGTGTGACGTCAGAAACACCCAGCGATTTCAAACCGTGTTTTTGAGACTGTCTTTGGTTCACTGCAGTTTTAAGCAGAAAATACTCAGATATGCTGTCGACTTATGAACTTACACATGTTTTCTGTTAAAGGATATCAAACACACCACATAGACATCTAAACAACAATAAAAGCTTGATTTTCACCACAGGGGGACTTAAAATAAAATAAAATGGTGCCATACACAGTTGGTTAAAGATACCTTGTTTACTAAAACTTTGGAAGATTTAGCACTTACTTCTAGTTCTTACTGTACTAGCCTGGTCCTTGCAAATAACCATGTAAAACCTGTGAACTTGGACTCCAGAAGTAATGTATGATTAAAACAACTCTAATTTGCCTCACTGGCACATTTATCCTAATGTTAATAAAGTATCTGACACCATATTGGGTGATTATGTTTTATGGGTGTTTGTTTACCCTAATTTTCTTCTTGGTGTAGTTGTGAAGGATGGCCCTGATTTGTAGTTGCTCATTGCGCACAGCTGAGAACGGCACCTTCAGGTCAATGAAGAACCTCTTATAAACTATCATCTCGTATGGGTCTGCCACACATATGCCTTTGGAGGAAAAGACAGCAATGGAGTATTAGCAGGATGGTACAGGTCTAAAACAAGGTGAAAAAAGTATTTATCCTAACGTAACATGTTTTACCGTGAGATTTTGACAGGCTAAAAGCGAAGATTTGCCAAGTAGTGATAGATTCTTTAAGGTAGATTCTGTTTTTTGTGATCGATGTTGTTCCACTGGGACAGGAGGAAGAAAAGGGTTAAAACAGATAAACAAAGGAAAATACCCACAAAGGTTAGCAGTAAATGTAAGACTATCTACAGATAATAAGTAACTAGTAACAAAAAAACCATTTCCCATCACTTCTGCTAATTTAAGATTAAAAGTTTGTCTCGTACTCACCATAACTTGTTATTAGCTGGGCAGAACGGCAGAATCTCCTCTGTCCAAAGCCAGCTCTCTGGAAACTGTGTACGTGATGTGATTTCATCAAAACTCTCATAATAGTCGCTGTCCTCACCTGTCCAGGTTAACATAAATATAGTGTGAGCAACTAGGAATTCACTTCACCATTTACTCATCCATCATCAATCCTGGTGTTTCTTTAGGAAACCTGTAAACGCAAACGAACAGTACTTCCAGTCTTACAAATTTGCATACCACCAGTCTATGGTTTTGATTGGCTGCTTGCGAACAACATCTATGTTAGCAAGGTTGCAGACAAAAAAGATGAAGATCAGGATAAAGTTCAAAATATGAAGTTTTAATAACAATAATCCACAGGGCAAGACAGAAGATATACTCCAACAGAATGCTAACTCAAACGAGACCGGAACACCACTGAGTGAAGGTGAGGAACTAAAATACACAGGGAGAATTAACTAACTGACGAACAGCTGTGATAAGGACTAGTGTCCATGGAAACTGAAGAATGGTGGGAAAATCAAACAATGGAACATAATGTGACTAATGAAAGCATAATAAAAGTCCATGAAAGCGAAACTAAAAAAACTAAACTGACACCATCATTACTGTTCATATGACTGTGTATGAAGTGCTGAAGAATATCTGGAGCTGAAATTAAGATATGGTAATGGTTGTTTGGTTTCCGACACATGCTAAAAGGTCATCTGACCAATCAGAGTAGAGCAGACCAATCACAACAGACTGAACCATCTGACCAATCAGAGCAGAGTAGACCAATCACAACATACTGGGCCATCTGACCAACCAGAGGAGAGTAGACCAATCACAACAGACTAGGCAAACGGACCAATCAGAGCAGAGTAGACCAATCACAACAGACTGGGTCATCTGACCAATCAGAGCAGAGTAGACCAATCACAACAGACTGGGCCATCTGACCAATCAGAGCAGAGCAGACCAATCACATCAGCTTGGGCCATCTGACCAATCAGAGCAGAGTAGACCAATCACAACAGACTGGGTCATCTGACCAATCAGAGCAGAGTAGACCAATCACAACAGACTGGGTCATCTGACCAATCAGAGCAGAGTAGACCAATCACAACAGACTGAGCCATCTGACCAATCAGAGCAGAGTAGACCAATCACAACAGACTGGGTCATCTGACCAATCAGAGCAGAGTAGACCAATCACAACAGACTGGGCCATCTGACCAATCAGAGCAGAGTAGACCAATCTCAACAGACTGGGTCATCTGACCAATCAGAGCAGAGTAGACCAATCACAACAGACTGAGCCATCTGACCAATCAAAGCAGAGTAGACCAATCAAAACAGACTGGGCCATCTGACCAATCAGAGCAGAGTAGTCTCTTGGAAAGGAGGGGTTTAGAGAGAATTAATCCTTTATCGAATAATTTTACTGATATAAAAGAGCTGATGCTGCATGGGAAAATTAAAGTGTTTTTTGACCTTGTTTGGTTGCATGTAAACATTGTGTAGTAGACCTCAAAAACAAAATTAGGAACCTTTAAAAGCACGGTAGAGGCAATATGGTTGTTGTGGCTAATGTATTTATTATTATAATCTGGGTGTTTGTTTGTTTCTATTTGCTTGAATTTCCCTAAAGGGATGAAGTATTTATCATCATCATCATCACCATCACTTTAACAAGACCTGCAGTGTTTTATTCCAAATAATTATTTCATTATTAACCATTGTATTGCCATCTTATATGCATATTGTAAAGAAAATGGGTTAGTTAGCCAGTGAAAACATGACACCGTGTTAAGATCATGAGTTTGACAATCAACTGAAGAATATTTACAAACGTACTCCGAGCCAGAATCATCTCCTCCTCTCCAGCCTCCATACTACGAGCCACCACGTCATTACAGCAGTGCAGGAAGGCCCGGACGCATGCCTCTCCGTCTACGATGTACATGGCTCTTCGTTCACAGGTGTAGCCGAGTTTATTATCCCTCATGCCATCCACACAGCACTTCCTCAGATCACCAGAGTACTGACCAGCTGAGAAGACAAAGACAATCAGGACAGAAGGAGAAGAACTGCTGAAGAATGAGCACTGGAGCTTATTCATCCAAATCATTTCCTTTCATCCTTTACAGTCTGTCAAGTAAAAAGAAAAGCTCCAGCTTCTCACCCAGTATAGTGGTGACCCGCTGAGCACTCTCATCTCTTCTTCTTCTCTTTGAAGGGACGGGACACTCTGGCACTAGAGGATGTTTAAATAACAGTATAAGAGATGTGTACAGCTTTAAAAAACTGAAAGAACATTATCTATATATATACCAGTTCTGGTGTTGGTTCCTCCCGCAGTGCTGGACTCAAACATCAGACCTGCATCACTGAAAACCCCCATACTGTCCCTTCCACCTCCTGCCGTGCAGCCGGTGTCATGCTTCTCTACAATGTCGTAAATCTAAAGCAACAAACAGACCATTTATAAGACAATCACAAGCGTGCAATGCCTGTCGAGGTGTTGATGTAGGACCTCCACCTTCATCTGAGTAAGTCTGTTCTGGTTCAGTCCATGCACAGCTTTATCCACCGCTACCAGCCCAACTTTAGCACCAGGATCTCCAGTTATCAGCAAGCTGAACTCTTCTCCTGGCTCGTAGATCGGCCGAGGCTCCTTCACCTGAACCTTCAGCTGTAAAACACAAGAAACACTAAGGACCCAACTGGAAGAATCTACTGGACCCTACTAGTATATATTCCAGCTGATCATGCATTAAAGGGGTGATGAAATCAAATTTTCTTTGAGCTTTTGACATATAAGAGGTCATTATACTATAAGAATATCCTGTAAGATTCCGCCTCCGGAAAAGAAAATCAACGCCTACTTCAACACTGCCTGTTTAGCCCCGCCCACCGATTCGCGCATTACATTAAACTCATTATAATATGCAACACTGTTATCCAATCATCGCAGTGGGCGTTTACTTCCAAGTCTTCAATGCGACACGCCCATAAAAACCGAGCGTTTCAGGAGCTAGGCTCAAAACCATGGTAGAAAATAGCCTATTACTTCTTCATTTTGATGTTTTTGATTGTAAAAACTAAGCGAACGTCATAAGTTGACCTCAGACAACAATATAAAAAAGCCAGTTCATGACCCCTTTAATATAATTGAACTTCAGACGCCACTGATCCAAACGAGACACTTTTGAAGCTTAGTGTCAATTCTTGATGTCTAAAAGATCTATAATACTAATACGTGGTTGACCCACCGTTCCCATGCACGTGTCCTTCACGTCGACCCAGACTGAATCAGACACCACCTCAGACGAGCCCACATGGTAATAAGCCACAAAGCGGAAGGACGGCACCATGTCTTTGGTTACTGGTAGAGACAGAGTCACTAGAGCTTGTCCACTCCTCTTAAAACTGCTTGCTTGAACAATCTGACCTTTACTTAAGATCTGAAAATGAGAGGGAAATTTGACATTTAACCTTGACATTCATGCAGTAGGTTTATTCTTCTAGTAAATGAATATTTATGTATTTTTATCAACTGATGTGCCAAATAATTATTATATTAATCAATGAATACTGAATGGGCATTACAGAAAATGGTTTTATAATTCAACGTATAGTTTGTATATTGTAATTCTGTCTGACTTTGGGACCTGATCAATTTGTGCTATTTTTTTGGATTGTTGGTCTATATAATATGTACAATAATGCTTTTCTAATTCACTTTTTTCATAAGATAGCACTTTTCAGAGCAAATTCATGCTATATTCGTTGTGACATTTGGTTCAAAACTGCATACATTTTTTTTTGTGATCGATTAATCAACAGCATTGCTACTGTGCTAGCATGTAGCAGAGGTAACAGGATATTGATGCTATAATTAATTTCGATTAGGCCACAGACTGAAAAAGGTCTGTCTCTCACCATGTAGGTGAAATCTTGATCTTTGACTCCTGGACTTCTGCCCAGGTTCAGATTGACTTTCATTTGATCACCGATCTCAAACACTGGAGTATCAATGCCGACGTGCAGGTAGTTGTTGGAGCCGCCTTTAGTCTTGTAGGCCTGAGCCGTCATCTTCTTCACTGCCTGCTGGTCGTCATCTAATTTTGGATCTTTGGTTTGTACCTGGAAGTGAAGAGATGATGATTTGATGCTGTTCTAAGCTAAAAAACAAACATAAAATGACAAGAAAAACGACAAATTAAACAGCCTAAGCTTGTGTCCAGGGCTGGTCTCTATTGACAGTGTTAAAGGGATACTTCACCTATGGAAAGATGAATGTGTATGTAAAATGGGTCATTTATGTAGTAGAAATTATTTGAAGCCTTCTAGACTGAGAAAAGCCAGAACATTTTTTTTTGGCTTATGGGGATGAAAGACAACAACTCCCAGAATGCACTTGCTTCGCTGCCCTACGAGGCCACTCCCAAGCCACGCCTACCGGTTACAGAGGGCAGTTAAACAACAAGGCTAGGCTACTAGTGAGTCTCCGTGAGTCTGCCGGGGATTTTGCGATCGCCCAAAATGTCCAGGATTCGGCTTTTGCGTTCTACAGTCGCCATTCCTCATGTTTACTGCGGTGAGCAGGACGAGACTGACGGCCGCGGGAGAACGACGCGAGGCCGGGTGGCGTGATTACTGATGAGCGGCACCTGTGAGACGCACCGGTCTCGTGTCTCTCACGGAGGAGCGGGAATTTTCTTAGCAATGTTAAAACGCACATTAACCGATCACTTGTTTAGTGTTCATGTAAACACTATATTCAGATTCACAAAAGGTGCACATGTAAACAATGAATGGCAACTGCAGAAAGCTAAAGCTGAATCCCGGACATTTTTGGACGATCTCGACAGCCGGACATGTGGAAAAAGAGGATGGTAACCCCTACTACTCAGCCTTCTCCACAGAATAAGAGCCTGTTAGCTTAGCTTCCAAATAAAAGATGGCTGACACTGTTTGTACATTCTGTGAGTGAGATCTATGGGTGGGTTGAAAACATGCGGATCTAGCGCCTTCTTCTGGCTGTAGTTTTTAGATTTTGGCCAAAAAATCCTCAGATGACGATTTTTGCGTCATCGGAGGATTTTTTCCAAACAAAAAATATATAAATCTCTTGTCTCAGGGGGATATGAGGGAGGAAAGCATGGTAATTCAAAAACACTACAGGTTTTCTACTGATAGAAAGCTTAATGCTAAATCCTGAAGTATCCCTTTAAAGACCAGTTTGACCAGACTATAAGACAAGCTAGACTAGCTTAAACCACATAAAACCCACATGCAATCTTAGGCTGGTTCAGGGAGAGTTTTTTTTCAGTAAGCCTGAGATAATTCAAACTAAGCAGTTCAGTAATAAACCAGACATCAGGTCTTACAGTGATCTCTAGTGCGGAAGATCCTTCGTGAGAATTGACTGTAAGCTTCGCAATGCCATTGGCTCTCGTTCGGCCTTTGACCCCTCCAGGATTGACCTCCACTTCCACATTTTCAGCAGGCATCTTGTCCGGGTCTGTTAGATAAACCTATGAAAACATCAATTATGTTTTTGCTAGACCCGACTGACTGTTTCTACATGCCATTTAATGGTGTGTTCAAGTCATGTTGGATAGACGGTTTTAATGAGTTTAAAGTACATGATTGGCAACACAGAATCGTAATAACAAGTGGGGAAAATAAGTCAAGACTTTCTGAGTTGGAGGCGTGACTATAACATGGCCGACATAGTTGCTTGATCTCATAATCATGAATTACAGAAACAGCAGGCCAATCAGGGTATTTTTCCAATTTCTTTATGAATATAGACTGCTTATTCTTTTAGCAAGAACTGAAATGTCTCATACCGAGATACTGAAGGGCATCCCAGGTTTGAAGAATTGTGGTGTTTTTTCGAAGTGGATGGTGTACGGTGACGTCACGATCTGAATGCCTTTCCTCTGGGCTTCCACCATTTCACTGCCTGAAAAACACACACCAAATTGTGACTAAAATTGTTTAATATTATATAACATATTTAAAATCAATATAAAATAAAAGAATAACATATATAAATTTATTTTATTTTATCTTTTTAAACAAAATAGTCTGGCAGTTGTAGTTGTTTTTCAGCTTATTACGCCATTAGTGCTGTGTTTTGTAAGATTTTTTTTTTTCGGTGTAAAATTAAAAATAGTAGTAGTTCTGAAAAACCCATCTTGAGATCCTTGCGTACTGCTGTGCACCATTCAGAAAAGTCATTTATTAGACATTTTTCAATTAGATTTTATGTACGGCTTAGAGAGTGTATTGCATTATATAGAAAAAAATATATGTTTATTTAAAAATAGCTTAATTTTTTTAACATATTCACACTAAATATAAGCATTACAGCTAGGGCTGTGCGATATAGCTAACAAATATATCACGATATAATGTTTCATATCGTTCGGTATCGATAATTATTGAAATTTTTAACAACCATTAGATGTTGGGCAAAGTTGTGGTGGTCGCGCCAGCGTGCGCGCATTTGAATGGAAATATTGAAAGCTATGTCGAACATTTTTTATATCATTACCGACAATGGTGTACCGTCGATAAATACCGATACCGTTTTATCGCACAGCCCTAATATTTACATAACACAATTTTCCATGAAATGCCTAAAAAGCTAAATTCATGCTCTATTTGTTATGACATGGCTCAGAAATGCATAAATTACTGTAGATTGGCACTGTACTTTTAATTACACTTACCAGTGTCAGTTAAAACACTGGCTGAAATGTAGATTGAACGTCCAACCAGTTGGCCGATGTCTGGGAAGGTCTGAAGTATCGTCTCCTTTGTCAGCTTGGCAGTACCTTCTCCATCTGATATCTGTGTTTTATGCAAATGCCATCACTTTGGCTGCATCACTTTAATAAGTCAGGTGTGTTTTCATCTGGGAAGCTCACCTGAACTCTTTGAAGTGAGGAAGGAATACTAGTTTTCCTCTCAACTTCCATCACACCAAACACCACAAACGCATGTCCGTTCACGTTGTTTCCATGCAAGTACCTAGACAAACAGACTTCATGTGTGACATTAGGATTGAAGTGCTTTGGTAAGTATACAACTTTATGGAGTAAACACAGCAAATGTGGGAGAATATGAAATGAAACGTATATCAAGGAGAGAATAATAAAACATAGTAGATCAAGAGACAAAACAATTAAAGCCTTACCTGGCTTCAATGCTAACCGTCAAACTAGCATCTTTCACAGAGAAGAACGACTGACTGGGTGATAATGTGACTTCATAAGTGGGAAGCACTATAACAATAAACCCACATAACAATAATGAACACTAGAAAGATGATCATGTGTATGCTGTCGGTTACAAAAGTCAAATGTCACGCAGTAAAATCTGGCGTAAATCGCTTATGTAAGTAAGAGGAATAAGAAATATCTGAAAAATTAATATCAGTACCATTGTTGTCATTGTTAACTAAAACTAAAACTATTAAAAGCATTTTCGATTACTTAAATAAAGCTGATGAAATTAGATGAAAAACTTGAAGTTTAACTAAAACCTGAAATAAATATAAAGCTAAATGGCAAAAGCACAAGACAAAATTACTAAAACTTAACCTACTGTAAAATTAAAATGAAAACTAAAATAAAAAGCTAATTCAAACTATTAATAAATACTACAATATAATCCACATACTACTAAAATAACACTGATCAAGTGCTGCTGTCATTAAAGCAAAAGAGACACTTGTCAAATACAAAGACATTCTCAAATTCATGTGTTGATGATCTATTACATAACAATAAAAAATGAAATGCAAAAGAGATGTATTTTCACAAGTGGTCTCAGATTTGGGGTCCAACTGTATGCAGTATGTCATTTGTTATAAAGAAGAAAAAATATGAAAAATATAGATAAAGCTTCTACCATATTCTTTGACTTCGAAGTCAGCAGTGTAATTCTTTTGCGGCGTGTTTGCGAATCTTGTGACCACCTTCCAGATCCCAGGGCTACAATTATAAGCAGATCAAAAACAGACGATTACAGACCTGCGAATCAATATCCTTCTCCTCTCGACAGACAAACCGAGTGATAATCCAGTCGGTTAACTTGCGTCCAGTTACGTCAAGTCTCAGTTTTCAGCATGAACACACCTGGCAGGCTGAGGTACGGCATATTTCCCTGATCTAATCCCTTGTTGTGGAAATATGGTTTCTCTCATAGTTGTGGTGCCTTGAGGATCCTTCAAGAAAGAAAAAAAAAGATTATTAATTATATATCATTTTATTTATACATTTTTTGTTTAATTACCGGTATAATCATATAGCTAATTATCAACAGCCAGAACAGATTCGGCACCATAAAAACAAAACCAGTAAAATTTACGTTCTAAGAAAACCACATGACACTAAAATCATAAATAAACATGAATTTAACTGTAAATGCTATGATAAAAACCTCTTATGTTAACAATAAGTTACCTTACTATATATGGTGAAAAAACATTACTTTATGGAAGTGAAAAAGAACACATCCTCTTATAATTTACAGTGGATTTTATTTATTTATTCCCAGAATCCCTTGTCACACTTCATATTTTATGGTTTTATGTTGAAATAACGTGTTTATGTTAAGTACATTAGGGTTTTATGCTGCATTATATGTTGTTACATTGGCTTTTTACAGTGCATGAATCGTTTTAAGGAAAGTGTAGTTTTCTTTTAAGAGTACCATGATTTCCACTGATATTCCAGCATGTTCAAGTGGTTTCAGACCAGGAGTCAGCGAGAAGATCCTGTACTGAACTGTAGAAAGGATATTTTATCTTTTTATTTTATTTTTTAAATTGTTTATTTTGTGCTTTGCATCATGACATTCAAGGGGGCATCTAATGTTGAAGCTGTTTCTTACCTGTGCTAGCAGACGTGTAGATGGGCTTGTCAGTCTGTACAAATATATATCCAGACTGGAATGAGACCATGACCACTTTCTCCAGAGTGTGAGATGGAAATTGAGCTTGTAGATACACATACTGCTTCTCCAGAGGATCATCAGAGAAATAGTTCCTATCACTGGAATCTGAACAGCAGTGCATAATAATGAAAGATCTACAACATGCATAAACAAACTAACTGTAAATAAAATAGAAGATTGTTCAAACATGAAGTTTGCCCTCTGATGAATGACACACACATGCTTACGACAAAGTATACATAGTGGCATCACCTGTATATCTGTAAGGATCTGGTAATTGTTTTCTCCAGTCAGTGTCACTGGTTTGGACAGTATTTCCAGGTTCTTCTTTGGGTGGTTCTTCACTGAGATCCTCACGTTCAGGTCTTCTCCGGTGTAATCCTGCGCCTCCACAAACACGTTCTCTGAGGAACCCACTCTCAGCAAATTAGGAGCTGACAGAACAAACCTGAGGAGATCAAATCAAACAGATAAGGGCGTTTCTTCAACTACGGGCACTTTTAGCCTTGTGAAGTTGAATAAAAAAAATTTGTTCAAAAGTCACGTAACACAGTCTTATAAGTTTAAATAATTTGTCTAGTTTTAAGGCCTGTAAGTGGACAAACTTAGATTACAAGAGAAATTGTAAATATTTTACATTTTTTCCGACCTGCAATGAACAAATGTCATTTCCACCACATACCAATATACAGCTGTTATTTAAAAATAGAATAACTTATTCCACTCAAGAATTCTCTAAGATCATTTTTGTAACTAGTTTTATCAGTTTTTCCACAATATGCAACAATTATCCATTTTTCAATGAGATAAATGAACTGCCCTAAGGACCAAATGCTGAACTGTACACATGTCACACTCTGAAATTTAATATTGGTTTGGGCAAGAGCTTATTAGAAAATAAATAACTTGAATTTTTATATTAAGTAGAGCATGATCTCATAAATTGTGGTTACATTTTTAATGTGTAATGAGAACTTTTTTAATATTTTAAAAAGTGTGTGTGGTGATGGAAATGACAGGGCGGTGGTGGAAATGACAGGGTGTTGTGGAAATGACAATGAATTAACATGAATATATAAAAACAGTAGAGATATTTATTAGAATTTTTTTTAAACTCATCACACTCATTAAACTTGATTCACAAATTCATTAAACATAACCACCTGTTTTAGTGTACTGCTGAGTTTGATGTATAAAACTGATTTGTCTCACAGATGAATAGTGCATACTTAAATAAAAATAGGTACAAATTAAATCAATTAATATTAAAGTAATATAATTTAGAAATAAAAATAATATCATAATCCATCCATCCAACCATCTTCTTCCGCTTATCCGGGGCCGGGTCGCGGGGGCAGCAGTGTAAGCAGAGATGCCCAGACTTCCCTCTCCCCAGACACTTCCTCCAGCTCTTCCGGGGGGACACCGAGGCGTTCCCAGGCCAGCTGGGAGACATAGTCCCTCCAGCGTGTCCTAGGTCTTCCCCGGGGTCTCCTCCCGGTGGGACGTGCCTGGAACACCTTCCCGGGAAGGCGTCCAGGAGTCACCCGGAGCCGATGCCAGAGCCACCTCAGCTGACCCCTCTCGATGTGGAGGAGCAGCGGCTCTACTCTGAGCTCCTCCCGAGTGACCGAGCTCCTCACCCTATCTCTAAGGGATCGCCCAGCCACCCTGCGGAGAAAGCTCATTTCGACCGCCTGTATCCGGGATCTTGTCCTTTCGGTCATGACCCCCGGTAAATGAGAGCTGAGCCGCTTTCTTCACCACGACAGACCAGTACATCGACCGCATTACTGCAGAAGCTGCACCGATCCGTCTGTCAATCTCCCGTTCCATCCTTCCCTCACTCGTGAACAAGACCCCAGGATACTTGAACTCCTCCACTTGAGGCAGGAACTCTCCATCAACCTGAAGTGAGCAAGCCACCCTTTTCCGACTGAGGACCATGGCCTCAGATTTGGAGTTGCTGATTCTCATCCCAGCCGGTTCACACTCAGCTACAAACCGTCCCAGTGCACGTTGAAGGTCCTGGTCTGATGAGGCCAACACGACAACATCATCCATCATCCATGCAAAAAGCAGAGACGAAATTGTGTGGTCCCCAAACCCGACACCCTCCGGCCCCTGGCGGCACCTAGAAATTATGTCCATAAAAATTATGAACAGAACTGGTGACAAAGGGCAGCCCTGCCAGAGTCCAACATGCACCGGGAACAAGTCTGACTTACTGCCGGCAATGCGAAGCAATAATTAATAATAATTTGTTACATTTATACATTTTGCGCTTTTTCTGAGACCTCAAATCGCTTTACATAGAAGGGGGGAAATCTCCTCAACCACCACCAATGTGCAGCATCCACTTGGATGATGCGACGGCAGCCATATTGTGCCAGAATGCCCACCACACACCAGCTTACTGGTGGAGAGGAGACAGTGATGAAGCCAATCAGTGTATGGGGATGATTAGGAGGCCATGATGGAGAGAGGCCACAGGGCATATTTGGGTTACACCCCTACTCTTTTTCGAAGGACATCCTGGGATTTGTAATGACCACAGAGAGTCAGGACCTCAGTTTAACGTCTCATCCGAAGGACGGCGCTCTTTTGGCAGTATAGTGTCCCTGTCACTATACTGGGGTGATAGGGCCCACACAGACCACAGGGTGAGCGCCCCCTACTGGCCTCACTAACACCTCTTCCAGCAGCAACCTGGATTTCTCAGGAGGTCTCCCATCCAGGTACTAACCAGGCTCAGTCCCGCTTAGCTTCAGTGGGAAACCAGTCTTGGACTACAGGATGATATGGCTGCTGGAGCCAAGCTCAATGCGAACCAAGCTCCTGCTCCAGTCGTACAGGGACCGAACAGCCCTTAGCAAAGGGCCCCGGACCCCATACTCCCGGAGCACCCTCCACAGGACGCCACGAGGGACACAGTCGAATGCCTTCTCCAAATCCACAAAGCACATGTGGATTGGTTGGGCAAACTCCCATGAACCCTCCAGCACCCTGTAGAGGGTATAGAGCTGGTCCAGTGTTCACGACCGGGATGAAAAACCTTACTGTTCCCCCTGTAGTTGGAACACACCCTCTGGTCCCCCTTCTGAAAAGAGGGATCACCACCCTATTCTGCCAGTCCAGAGGTACTGTCCCCAAACGCCACGCGATGTTGCAGAGGTGTGTCAGCCAACACAGCCCCACAACATGCAGAGACTTGAGGTACTCAGGGCGGATCTCATCCACCCCCGGTGCCTTGCCACGAGTAGCTTCTTGACTACCTCGGTGACTTCAGCTTGGGTGATGGACGAATCCACCTCTGAGACATCAGCCTCTGCTTCCTCAATGGAAAACATGATGGCGGGATTGAGGAGATCCTCTAAGTATTCCTTCCACCGTTCGACGACATCCCCAGTTGAGGTCAACAGCTGCCCACCTCCACTGTAGACAGCGGTGGTAGGGCACTGCTTCCCCCTCCTGAGGCGCCGGACGCTTTTCCAGAATCTCTTCGAGGCCCGCCGATAGTCCTTCTCCATGGCCTCACCGAACTCCTCCCAGGGGCATAATAGCCCTGGACAACATAGCTCCTAGGATCAGTACTCAAACCCCTCCACCACTATAAGGTGGCAGTTCAATGAGGAGGGGGATATATATATATATATATATATTATATATATATAATATATATATATATATATATATAAATATAAAAAGTATTGTAATACATTATAATATAATCAATCAATTGTACTTTGTAACCATAAATGTCATTTCCACCACATGCTGTCATTTCCACCACAGAGGGCAGTGTGATGGAAATGACTGTGGTGGAAATGACATTTCTGTATTTTTTTTGTGAAAAAATGGAAGACAGCTTCACTGATTAGCTTTGAATTAATACTTAGCATTTCATGTATGCAAAATACTCTTATTTAACTTAACATTTTTAACTTTTTAAAAACACCCTTGAAGGTACAGCATGTTTGGAAATGACGTAGAATAAATATATTAACTGATCAAGCAATATTTACCTTGATTTTTCTTCTTATGTTCTTGATGAAAATTTAAATTGCCTCCATGTCCAACATGTGCTCTGATGTCACTGAACATTTCCATAGAAACCACCTAAACAATCTTTCACAAAAACTTTTTAAAGGGACATTACAGTGTTGTGGTGGAAATGACACCAATACTGTGCGACAGCTATATTTTGTATAAAAAGTAATATTGATAGTGGTCTCACATTAAATACTATAATGTATTTTAATTATTTTACTAGTACTTCATTTAGGTATATTAATAGTTACCAGATAAGTCATATTTTTAAACTGTATTTTCATTGTTGAAGTTAAAAAGCCTGGGTGTGCGACAAGGAGAAAACAGTGATTTTGACATACATAAGGAGGTTGAAAAGTATGAAAAAATCCTAATAGAAAGGTGGTTAAAAGTTTTTAAGGTGGTTTTATTGTTAGTTTGACAAAGAAAGAGGAATTTGTCCAAAATTATATGTATTTTTTAAAATATGACCAAAGTACATGAAAGTGCCCGTAGTCTAAGAATCACCCATAAATCCTGAACACATGAAGGGCACTGGTCTAGTTGTCACTTCATTCCAGTGAATATTTAGCATGGTAGCTTTATTTTTTTTAAAATTTCATAATCAGTATAGAAGGATAGCTTAAAATGTCACTGCTACGCAGACAAAAAAAGATACACTGAACACATGTATGTTGATCGCTTGTGACAACATGCCCCAATAGCATGGCACAGAGCGATCTCACTGTGGGGCAAGTTGTCACAGCGAAAAATATTAACACAATGAAACACAAGTTCTAACTCAAAACTTTATAGATTAACGAACCTAAACAGCCTGTCTCACCAAATAATAAGTAACCTATTCATTAAAACGGTGTGTTTAATACTCACAGCGGGTCACACAGTGTGAGGAGGGGTGAGGAGAGAAGAACAACAGTCAGACACAGCAGCTTCACCTCCATCCTGATCCTGTCTCTCTCTCTCTGTGTGTTTGTGTGTGTGTGTGTTCATGTTTGTGCAGCTCTGATGTAAAACTCCTCCCATTAGCAGCTCAAAACACTCGCATAAAGTTGATGGAAATACTAATGCGATGGAATATTAACCTAACGTTACATCCCAACGAAGCCTACTGCACACAGCGATTTATTTTCTTCAAAACAATTTTTTATAGCGTTTTAATACTGTCAGATGAGGCAGATTTAAACAAATCTCCAACAAAATAAGTCTAAAAAGAACGATAACATAAAGGTTAGGTTTCAAACTTTATTCTCAATAGTGGATGCTGTGCCACAACAATAAGAGGAATATTTATCCCATTCCTTAGATTTATATTTTACTATTTTTTATTGAATTTTCTTGGACACTTACACAACAATGCACGTCTGTAAAAACCCATATACAAAAACAAAAACAAACAACAATATCCTTAGATTAGAAATCAAATTACTGTTAGCAGTTTATTTCCCCCAGCTGATGAACGCTAAAAACAGTGACAGCCAATCAAAATCCGCCCTCCTTTAAAGCGCGCCGCCGCTGAGGTAAATTTGAACAGTTGTCTGTTGGTATGACGCTAGAGTCGTCAGGAGGCTAATCGTTAAGTTAAGTTGTTACAGTTTTTGTTCTTGGTGTTTAACCAGCTTTAAATTCACCAAACTTTAGTCGTTGTCAATCTAACGGTTACTTTGATCAGAAAATAGATTCTGGAGCTTTATTCGGGAAAGAACAGAGTTCACTGCAGTGAGATTTCCCGTAAATGACCTAACGTTACACTAACCTGTTGTGCAAATGCAACCTTTGGTAAGTCTGCTGCTCTTCTATTGATCAGTCCGGGTTGGAAAACATCCCAGTATTTCAAATGAATTATGCTGTTAAACAAAGTTCTTTTGGGGTTTTCCCAAAAATTAGATGGTGTTGAATTATTATGCTGTGATTTACTTTTACGTCCACGATTAAGAATTAGTTAAAAATACAAAACCAAAACAGATTCTGATGGAACATGTTAGTGACAAACAAATGTTCTCCCCATTTCTTTTTTTTTTCTCAAACGCAGGCCTGAATGTTGCCCAATTCGTCAAATGAATTCACAGACAGCGTGTAGCCTATACGTTATATGTATGAAGAAAGGCAACTCCTGAGGAAAATGCTTTCAGATTTACAAGGTAGGCCTACCACATAAGACCTAATGATCTAGAACAAATCTAACGAGTCAACTGCGTTTTATATATGGTTGTAACTTACGGTTTGGGGAAGTTAAAAAGACTACAATTTAAAATTGCTCTACAAAAATAGGCCTACTTATACATCACTTTGACTGATTTCCTTCATGTTCTAATTTCTGACTTAAAGGTGGGGTATGTGATTTGCAAAACGGCCGGTAGATTTTGAAAATACACAACTCAAATGGTCCTACCTTCTTTCCTTTGACTCCACCCATTCAAAGAACATGGACCAATCAATGGTACGACCGATTGATTGACACACTTACTGTCCAATGATTCTAGGTGGTCTTGGAAATGATTGGCTGGTGTTTTTTGAGTCCTGCCTGCTCCACAGATGATTAAATTGCTTAATTTTTATTTCAGTGCTTCTAACTCAGTGGCTGTAAGTGGGTTAGGAATAGGATTTTAAGTGATTTTGAAAAAATGGCCAAAAAAGAGAATTACATACCCCACCTTTAACTCCCCAAATCCTTTACTTCCCACATTTCAGACTTTACTCCCCATATCCTTTTACTTCCCACATTTCAGACTTTACTCCCCAAACCCTTTACTTCCCACATTTCAGACTTTACTCCCCAAATCCTTTACTTCCCACATTTCAGACTTTACTCCCCAAATCCTTTACTTCCCACATTTCAGACTTTACTCCCCAAATCCTTTACTTCCCAGAAGTTCCCACATTTCAGACTTTACTCTACAAATCCTTTACTTCCCACATTTCAGACTTTCTCCTCAAATTCTCATGTCTCTTTCCGTGTGTGTTTTCACACGGATGCTTTAAAAGGTAGCAGAATTGTTTTCTCTTCACTGCTAATCTAACATTAGATGTGTTTACTTTCTGAAGCAGGTAGGTAAACAATATTGTCTGTCAAAATGAACAAACTGAAATATCAATCACTCAATGTTGCAGTTATTGAACATTTTTGATTAAGGCAACATACATTACATAATTAATACATTTGTTGTAGTAAATTCTTAATGCTTTTACACTTTTAAATATCCTTTTAATGCTCGATGGTTAAAGGGTGAGTAGAATAATGTCATCTTATTGGACCCTGTTTTTGAAAATACTTATTGTGTTCATATAGAGCGAAACTTTCACTGACTGTTTACAATTTAATGGAAGTGACACTCATAATTCATGCAGAGCATCATGGGCTGTAGGAAAAAGGTGGATATACAATACAACTTTTTTGTCTAACACTAAAATCACTTCACCTTTAAAGGGCTTAAATGCTGACTCTAATAGAAAAAAAAAAATCACTGCTTCAGCCAATCCCTCCTTTCCACAATCAGCACTTGCTTAAGTCCCAATAGAATCCCTCATAAAAGTGGCTGTGAATCTTTAGGAAGTTAATGATGTTATTTCGACATCATCCGATTGGAAGTCTTGCAAAAGAATCAAGAATAAAGTCTGTTTTATGTTTGCAAATTTTATTTGACAAATGCTATAAATGATAAAATTTCAGTTGATAGACATTATGTTGAACTAATTTAATTAAGCATACTGCATGAACTTAAAAAAAGAAAAGAAAAAAAAGGCTGTTAATGCTTGTAAATCTGGGATTATACTAATTATTATACTGATTATATATGAATTTTAGCTCTTAAAAATGCTTATGTGGAACATCCAAATCGGATGAGCTTGTCGGCGAGCGAGGTCACGCCGATTAAACTTTTCTCGATGTTTTGCCGTCTGGCCTTCGTTGTCTGTCGGCCAGTATTCAATCCAGGTGTCTTCACCCAAGTGGTACCTCAACCTGAGATGATTGAGAAGAGAGAGACATTTTTTCATTAGGAGCATTTATGCACCAGACTTGCATCAAAATGCAAATGCATCATCGTCAAACGTCTCAAAATGTTCTATCAATCTCCACATAAACCAAATTGAACATCATCCTCCAAATGTCATACTTTCCGCCAATCTTTGGAAGGGTTTTTGTTTGGCCCATGATCAGGTACGTCTTGCCCTTTTCAAATTTCAGAAAGTCTCTACAGTAAGGATGAGCCAAGAACGACCTCATATTCCTTTCCGCATCTGGATCATTGCCTGAAAACAGAGAAACACACACACACACACAAACCTTTGAGGATAAAGCCAGTGGTATGGAGACTATCTGAACTGCCATGATCAGAAGTCATGAAACACGGCTGACATCTTTCATGTCCAGTTTTCCACTGACACAGTAAATCAGAAAGAAACTGGCAAACCGTATACCTTCCTTCAGCACTCGTTCAACCGTCATGTTATAGATGTCTGCGTGCAGTGAGAAGCTCATTTCCAACAACCTGGTTTTATAAACTACAAGACAAACGAAACATGATCATCTACAAAACAACTCAATTGGTAAAAACTTTAGGCTGTACTGGGACTTTATTAAGGAGATACAACTGTCCTGAGAAGGAACGCTATTGTACAAGACATAATCAAACATTGTCTATTGCTAATTTACACTGCTTACCGTATTCCACTACTTGTTCACAGGCCTTTTCTTCGCGATTCGCCTCATCGATGTGTTCATTCTTTTGCAAACTGCAGTTCTCTGTCAGGATATTTCATACGTTTACCACATTTTCTCTCTTTCTTTCTCATGGAGACTTCATGAAGTATTTTTTTTAAAGCATGTATGTTCGTTTAATAATGAATCAAAGTGTACGTACCTTCCGCACACTGGCACAGCTCCTCACTGCAGAGTCGGTTCAGTGCGCCGTCTTTCTTTTGAGGATGGTAGAACTTCACACAACGCTTATCTGGTAAAATATTAAAGTGCAGAAGATATAATAAAGTGCAGCATATCGACAGCTGTCGGACGGAAACCTTTTATGTCCTAAACCATTACTTTTCAGGAAATAGAGAAAACACTGTATTTTTTAAATAAGTAAACACCGCGTTGTCAGACATTTGCATGTGTTATATTCATAACATTTGACCAAAATCAAGCTCAAGTGAAGTTACAAGGCTTTTGACCAGTGAATGACGAACATAAGTTTTTCTGTCAATAGAACTTCAGGTTATATAGTTTAAAGTAGCTATGTGGGAATACAGTTTTTTTTCTGTGATTTGGCCAAAATCTCAAGATGAAGTGCTTCGCACAGACTATTTAAGGCACTATTGGCTATTACTCTACAACAAATGATAGACTAATACTGCCTTCACATGGTATCGTAAACACTAGTTTCCTAGTTTAAAAAAATTGGACATGAACACCCTCTCAAGTCAAAATTTGAATGTAATGAGTCGTGCTCGTAAACACGACTTTTCCGATAGCATGTGAATTAGACACTCTTCTCCACTCCTCAAATACTTACAAAATGTGCCTTTATATATAGTGTTTCTTAAGTAAAGAAAATGCTGTACTTATTTAAACAACCAGTTCTTTATTTATCCTTACATTGCAAACAAGCAGAGACGGACCAAACTGTGTGCGTATATTGAATTGCAGCGTTTGGTCTTAATATATTGCACAGCCTTAGAAAACAGTCTAATAATATGCGGTTCATGGTTTCTCCTCCGTAAAATGCACCGATGCTACCTATGAATGTCACTTCAGTTCTACTTTCTGAGTATGAATGATCATAAGCAGTAAAAGACACAAACTCAACTTCGACAAGCTGGTTTTGTGAGACCGCTTTTCACCTCAACGAGAAATATCGTCACGTTTTAATATCGTGAGATCTCGTAGCACATGATCTCGTCACACCCCTAGTTAGATGCTTTTCTTTTCTAGTCCTCTTGACACAGATGTTTGTTGGTATGCTTCATGTGTGTGACTGTAGTGTACCTGGAGCGTTGTACTCGTACACAGTGACACCGGCGGGCTGCAGCATTCCCACTTCATTGATCTTGTGCACTCTGAAAGCAATCCTTTCCTTTTCTTTATGAGAAATCTAAAATGACATCAAGTAGAAAACTAAAATGAATTATTAGAGCATTCACTATGCCAAACAGCAATTTACCAAATTGCTCACAGCAAAGGAGAAAGAAATCAGTTGCAATCACAAAAAGAGAAATTAAACAATATATGGGAATAGTGGCATTGATTGTACCTTATCTATGTAGATGATAAGAGATCCTCGCTCTGAAAGCTCCTTGTTCAACTCAAAGCTCTGAATGTACTTATCCTTACCAGAAGATAACTGGTGAAAAAATCATGAGAGAGAGAAAACATGTCAAAGGTCAAGTATAACATGTCCAATATACGAATTTAATAGCACTTGTAACAATATTTCCATGGAAGAATTCAATATGCTGGACTCGTATGTTCTGAGTTTACGATTCTACAATCAACTTTCTCAATTATTGACATTATTTATTTACCTTTGAGAGATCACGTTCATCCACTTTAAACCCTGTCAGCAGGCCAATGTCCAGAATAGACATGGTTGAGCTTCTTAACGGGTCCTTGAAACTGCAAAGGAGGGACATGTGATGATGACTGATTGGTGACATTGGCATTAACCATCAGTGTCACTTTCTATTTTGCAATTTACCATCATGCATCACAGCTTCTTCTTGTGCAAAATTATCACATGTAAATCATAATTTAACATTGCTTCTCCCCTTTCGATAAAAGTATTACAAGGTTAGATAGATGCCACGATATTCTTGATAACTAAATCATCTAGACATCTTATTTTGGGTCTTTCTGTCTTTCCATTTCAGAAAAGAAGACAAATTAAATGGGACATGTGAATCTTGTTTAAAGTTAGAATGGTAAAACTTTATTTTAGGGTCCAATTCTTACTATTAACTAATTGCTCATTAGCATGCATATTACTCGAATATTGGCTGTTTAAAAGTGAATATGTATTCCCCATAATTAAAGTGTTACCGTTAAAATAGTTGTATACTCACATGTATTCAATGGTGAGTTGATAACTTTCAGTGGCTCCATCATAGGACACTACGTATAGAAAGAAAACATCATGATCCAACTTTATTTGACAACACAGCCGTTCAAATTAGTCATGTCATGTTCTCACGATGAATCCTACCGTCAAGCTGTTTTTCCATCTGCACACTTAGATCAAACACTTTACAGTCGCTGTCTTTCTCTTCAGGCAGAGCGTAATACACAGAAAATACCTGCGAGGAAAGTACATGAGCTTTTAACACAGAACAACATGCTGGTGAAGATTTCATGAGTGCGTTCGTGAATACTCACCGAGAGCATGGCCACCCCAGTCCCTTGAGCGGTGATGTTGAAGCTCTTCGTAATGTCAAACTGTGGAATTCAGTCCATAAAGTAGACAAATACAACACACTTTTAGGTGAATCGGTTAAAACAAACATATGAATCTGACTTTTGTATGCATTTTAATTCTATTTCTCAACAATACTTTTGAAATTTGCTAATTGAGTGCTGTTTTAAGAACACGAACTCTGGTTCATACAGTCATATTTTGCAGACCTTGTCTGTGCGTGCACGATTCATGTTGGAGTCTGTTATAACGATTCTCGTTTTTCCTGATCTCTCCTGCACAGCGAGCTCCAGGTCCAAATGAATGTCTGCCTTCTTAACCTGAATGCGGTACTCAGCCACAGCCTGGAACACCATGATCGTTGCCTAAACAAGAAAAAAACTATTTGTTTTGGGGTATCAAGTTAAAAGACATGGCCAATTAACATAATAATACATAGCACTTCATTTAGGCATGTTTGCATTTTATTTTTCATTTATTTTTTCATCAAACATTCCCCTAATGGACTGTCGGAAATGTCACTCCAGTGAATTTTATCCTCCATTACCAAGTAGTCTCTCTGTTAGCTGCATGATTAATCGTTAAAACAAATCCCTATTCAAACATCCCCGTGATCTCATTCCTAAATGACAGAGATTCGGATACAGTACAGGGCTCGACATTAAGCCTTTTCATGTGCTTGTCCTTCGGACAAGTAAATCTGTCATTCACTTGTCCGAGTAAAAAAGTTGCTTGTCCAGAATTTGCTCTGTAAACTGTAAATATTATTTGAACCAATATTCTCATCTGTGTTCAATCAGCTTTGATATAAGCCATAAGCCAGCGCCGGCGCGTTTTTTCTCTGTTTTTTTCATATAGCAGCAAATGGCGCTTTTCCACTGCATGGTACGGCTCGGTACGGTTCGACTCGGCGCGGAACGGTTGGGCTCGCTTCGCTTTTCCACTGCGTGGTACGACTCGGTACGGCACGGTTCGGTTCGCTTTAGCTCGGTTGCTTTTCCACTGCAGTTAGTACCGCTTCAAAGTGGGTGGGACTGATCGTTAATAGTTGCCGCCTCTACTGGCTCGGTAGTCACTTTTTAGTTAAAAAGACTCAAGAAGGAAAATGGTTGAAATCTATAAAGTTTACAAAATGACAAAACAGAGAGAACAAAAATATTTTTAACCCGTAATTACAAAACGAAAACGGTTGTTGTATTTTTAAAAGGCAAAGTTGAACACCAAAATTTTAATTTGAACTGTAGCCTAGGCTACACCAAATGCTGCACAAAAAATAAATATTGACGAATTTTTGTTTATTACTTTTTGCACCTTAATTAAACATTTAAAATATTCACAAATTAATATGGATTTTGTTGTTGTTGATTTATTTTTCTAAGACAAAATTAGAACCTGGAAATTATATTATTCCTGCAGTGCTAAATGAGAGCCATATATCTCTGGAACCACAGCCTACAGAAAGGTGATTTATAGGCTAATGATAATAAATGTGTCTGAAAAAATAACGAGGCATTTTAATTGTTTATTAATAAACTACTGTTTTCTAAATCAGTGTCGGCTAAAAACATATCTCCATCTCCGCTGTTAAGCAGATGCGCCTTTAGAGAGAAATGCACCTTTCATACGCATTACATAATCAGAAGGTATTAGCTTTCGATTCACATTTGTTCGTTTTAAAGTGGACATTTCGAGCTTTAGCCTACATAGACTATTTAGTTTCAGTTCTCGCACTCCAGTTCACGGAGATCATGAAAGCGCGCCTGATTGTTTTATTTTATTTGACAAAAGAACAACGTTTTCTTGTTATTGCGAGTTTACACAAATAAAAGTAGTTGCGAATAATGTATTATTAGTTTCTGTATGACCAGAAATGATAGAGTATTTTTAATTGTTTCACTGTTGATAGGGAAATGCAAGTGTTCGCGCCCGCGCGTCCGTGCCATGCAGTGCGCGCTCACACTCCGCTCCACAAACGCTTGGATATGCGTCAAAATCTTGTGCTTATTTGTGATAATCTTAGGCTAGCCCTGTATTATTATGGTCTAACCCGTGCGGCTACTGACCGTGCAGCGCAATATAAAAGACTTCGTCTTAGGTTTAACAACCTCTGAAACTAATAATGAACAATATGAAACTAATAGCCTAAGCTTAATTTAAAATGGCTTAGGAACTATATGCTATAGAGGTGGATAAACACAATTTGGAGGTGGATAAACGCACTTTGGAGGTGGATAAACGCTATTTCAGAATTTTGGGAGGTGCCCAAACGGCGTTTACGTGCGTTTAGCCTCCACTACATCCCTGGGTCCGGTGGTAGCCGTGTGCGGCTAAGAGCTGTGCTACTTCTTGGAACACTTTTTCATTCCGTATTGCCCCATCCAGCTCTCGCTGGATCCGCTCCTCGGCAACCAACGAGAGGAACGTCTGCACCTCGTCCACTGACCACGATTCAGCCATTTCTTGTTTGATTTTTTTTTTACTTCTTTTGTCAAGTATATACAGGTGCTTCCGCGTTGGCTGTTGTCTGGCTATTTAAATCTAGCGGATTTAGTCGTGTCTCGTATCGCAAATACAATGACGCTGAAGTGACGATTCTGTCTGACCAATCAGTGATCTGCAGTGTTTTCACGTCACATTTAGTATCGGTACGGTACGCTTGGAACCTCAACAGAGGTGGTACCATTTAAAGCGAGCCGAAGCGAGCCGTGCCGTACCGTACCATGCAGTGGAAATGCGCCATAAGTGAGCCGTACCGAACCGAGCCGAACCGTACCATGCAGTGGAAACGCGCCAAAGCGTGCCGTGCCGTACCGAACCGTACCGTACCATGCAGTGGAAAAGCGCCAAAAATAGACTTAAAATACTCCCGTCATTTTTTGTCATACAGGCTTAAGAAATATGAAAAAATAAACTGATAAATGTCTTCTTATTTATGGGTTCACTTAAAATCGAAAAAAAACATTGTGATTTTGTAAAATAAAGAAAGTAAACAGGGTGTGCTTTCTGCCTCTCCGTCTCTGTGAACTTTTTTTCTAGTGCACGTCTGTAAACTTAAACAAAACTCAGCGAATACTATTCACTCAGACATGAGATATATATCTCTATAATCATTTAAGTGTGTAGTTTTAAATGATCTAATTCAAAACTAAAACAAACATTCTCTGTTTATGTAATCTATATTAAAAAAGAGAGAGAGATCAGCCGTTCTCATTATCGTTCTGGCATCTCATTACTCTGCTAATGTGACACGCCCATGGAGAGCACGCGCTATTCAAACGCAGATAATCTGAGGCAACACATGCAAACCAGTCAACGCCCACAACAGCTGGATAACACACAGTGAGGAATAATAATATTGTGATAATCCTGGAAATTTTACCTCAAACGTGCTGGAGTAGCCTAACAACGAATCCAGCTGCAGATCATCAGTAAGTGCTTTGTTCTAATCGCGATGTGAAATGGTGTCTGTAAACCGCAAAAGACTCTTTACATTTGTTTGAATGAATGAATGGCACATACGCGCTGTTGTTTACTACAGCTCGCACGTGTCTGTGTGAATGAAACTATCTATATTGCCTACTGAGATGAGTAAAAATCGACTGAATACGTTGAAATAAAATGTCTTTGTATAAGCAACATATTAAACTGCAAATTAACATTTATGCCCCAATATATATTATAAAAGATGATATGTTACAGACGAAATATGAAAGATAACATTTCGTTTTGGATAGATTATAAAGTTTTTATTGCCACATCAAAACCTAATTTACAAGGTGCAAACAAAATCTTAAAAGGTCAATATAAGCCTTCTCTTTAAATTATTTTTGTGTTTTATTAGTGACAAATTTGGGGAGAGGATAGCCTACATAATCCAAAACTTTCTGAAAATACGAATGAGAATTAACTGCACAATTACTAGAAATGTTTACCTTGGATATTATACAATTTGCAAGCATACACAGTTTGTGGAAAAATAATTTTTCAACTAAGTTTCCAACTCTGAACCAATTCTGTAGTTCATGACCTTGTTGGATCATTCACGCCCACCTGCATATTGCCTTTCCAAACAAAAAGTGTCTTACAAAATGTAAATCAATCTATTGTTTAATGTGAACGATTAGCCCGGATGATTTTCAGATCATTTTGAAGTAAAAACTCTAGCCGACAACATCCATTAGTCAAAAGTATAGGCTATATGTCGAACGTCGCATTACGAAACCGGAAAACAGAAGGCATCGCTTCCGCTTGTCATAGAAAGTGTTAACAGCCGTATGAACTGACGCCGATATCTATGGAATTTTAAGGTAATCAGCTAACCTACCTATCTCATTTTGTTATTGGCGTTTTATTCTATTTAAATATATTAACGTTAGTGTGAAGATTTTTTTTTTTTTTTACTTTTAAATATCGATCTTCACATGCGAGGGACATTGGTTATGATCATCTTTGCTCGCTCCTTTTAAGTTATCTTGAGTAAAACAGTAAAAAAATGCATGAAGCACATACAAAAGACCTGAACCGGAAGCGATGCCTTCTGTTTTCCGGTTTCGTAATGCGACGTTCGACATATAGCCTATTGTGGGAATATGTGAAGTTGGTCGTTTGTGGTCTTATATCAGGAAATTTAAGTTTGAGTTTTTTGAATAACCATGCATAAATAATATTCTCTCAAAAATGCAAACATGTACATTCATGTTGCTCACATATTATGATAGCCATGTTCGTGCTAAAGAGTATAATTACACCTTTGCCATTAATATGTTTATAAGCAACTGAAAAAAATACAAATATCAGGGCATGTCAAAACATCTCAAGGACCCCAAAAACACCTTAGACCCAGAGGGTTAAACCACCCCTTACAATCCGAATGAAATTTCAATCGGATTTGGCCAATTAATTCCATTTAACTGCAAACGGATTATTAGGGTCCATTTAAACACACTGATTAACTAACATCATTTGAAACGTACGATTTTCTGACACAAATCTCTTTTGTGTGCACTAAAGTGGGCACTAAAGTCGTGCAATTCGCACTCGTTCAGACATTCAAAGCTTCCATATATATATATATATATATATATAATAATATTATTAATATTATATATTATTCAAAGCTTCTGGATGATTTATCAGTCTGGGTAAAAATGTCCTCACATGTACGTAGATATAAGATATAAGTTTCCTTCTATTCCTTTAAATAAATAACTATGGGTGAACAAATGTGAACAAATCCAGACACAAGGAACAAAATGAGGAGGACAATGTAAATTGCAAACTATAAATCAGTTAGTCCACAAAACCATTAATTCGTTTGTGATTTGATGAAATACCTGGGTGGTGCCATAACCTCCGTAAAGGGTTTGTTGCTTTCCCAGCCAACGCACTGCCCGTCCGGCTCGCTCAAAATCCTTCGCCATCACCAGGGCAAGAACTGCATAACCTGTGGCCTCGAGAGAGTGATAGTGCTGCCCAGGAACTTGCCAAAATATGGCATCTAAACAAATTGTGATATTGCAGTATTGATTTTTGATAATAATGTGCATCACAATACACATTTTTATAACAAAGTAATAGTCATAAAAGTTTAAGAATTGTTGGAAAACAATTGATACACACAACTCACATTTTTTATTTAAACAATCATGTAAATTGCAATAAAAATAATATATCAAAATTAATTTCAAATACACATTTTCAAAGAAAAAAAAGAGAGAAAATACTTACCGGTAACTTTTTTGCTTCATAAATGCAATTATTTCCTATTTCCTATTTTGGATGTTGAATGAGATCTTACTGGCAATATATGATTACCATAAATACACTATGGTTCAGGTATTGCTCAAATTTACACCAGTTGAAAAAGTTCAAAGTTACTGTTTTTAATAACTTCCATTTTCTTTTTCATTTTAGTTAAAGGTTTAGTCATTTTTGTTTTTAATTTGTATATTTTTAGACATTTTTATTTCAGTTTTAGTTTAGGTATTTAAGTAAATCAAATTAAAATGAGAAGTGCTTCCTTGACAACTAGCTGAATGTAAAATAAAACGTTTTTAAATATTTGATTTCAGTTGTTCAATTAACAAATATTTTTTTTATGGTTTTAGTTTTAGTTAACTATTATAACCTTGGTATAACCAAATTAGGAAGCTTTTGCCATGGAGAACTTTTTTGTTTTTGTTTTTTTGTCAGACTGTAGTGTCACTGACCTTTGTTTTCGGAGGAATGACTCATCAGGATGTCTTTATTGAGTTTTCCAGCATGGGCCAAAGCGTAAGAAGTCACAGCGACAGCATAAGTGCTGGTCAGACTGTGGACTCTCAGCGTCAGGTAATTAACGGCTCTGTTTATACTGCTCTGAAGACTCTAGTGTGGAGAGAGAGAGACTCAGTGAGACTCAGGGTGCTTTCATACTTGATTCAATTACCTGGTCCAAACCAGAGTTTCTAGGAATCACACTTACTTGAACAGATCCAGCACAGATCTTGCGTCCCTCTTGCATGGCAATTAGGACGAATGCAGTTAGAGAGGCATCGGCATCTTTCCCCCGTATGTTACCCTGGAATTAGCATACACTCAAATAATTTTGTATAATGATATAATAAGAATGCTGGGATCCTTCTGAAGTGCAGAGCGGTGCTACACGCAGCCAGGAACAGCCCACAGTTTGGTAGACTTTCTGACATTGCTAGTTTTTCTGGACTGGTGTTCAGGAGTAAATTTATGGGCTCCCAACTGTTGTACAGGAATTCTTTGGAAAAAATTCACACATTTAACTTACAAGCATCTCGCTGTGATACACAGGTGCGTCTTCTTTAAACGTGCCGTCTAGCTGCTGTTTGTTTGTGGCCAGCCACTTGAGGGCGCTGCAGATCACATTCTCCTCTATGGCGACTAGATCGCTGGCCATCGCAAACACTTTCGCCACATATGCCGTCAACCTGTAAATGGACACAAGATTAAATATACTACAAGAAACTCAATCATTATCTCAATATTTTTTCATAATTGATAAGCATTGCAACATTTACAGTTATTAAACTGAATTGAATCAACACTGAACTGAAGTGATATAAATAATAACACTATTGTCTTCTTAGAGCTGCTTTAAATCTTAAATAGAAGTTGTTTCATCAGTGCTGAAATTTCCAACACTGTTAGGCCGTGTGTCCACCAAAGCGTTTTTTTCACGCGGCTGGCTTTATTTTTCAATTGTTGTCAATGGGAACGCCGCGTTTTTAGAACGCCAGGAGCGTAACGAGGCGCTGAGCGAGTATTTAACGCTCAAGTGCTGAGCGCTCGGCGTTTTTTATAGGTTGCTGAGAGTTGAAGAATGTTCAACTTTGGGTAAAACGCAGCGCTCATCACTGTCACTTTTTAGCCAACCGTCCAATCACAGTGGAGGAGGGGCGGGACTAATACCACACGGACCAACGGATATTCTGTATCATAGCAACGACGCGTCTGCGCTGCCAAAACGCTCTCAAGCACCCGCAGCTCGGCGTTTTCAGCAGAGCGCCTAGCGTTTTCAGCTGGCTAAAAACGCTTTGGTGGACACACAGCCTTATTTTCAAAGTAATTTAGTAGCATTATTTCACCATGTGCTACTCGGTCTGTGTATCCAGGCAGCATAGGAGCCATCAGATTTACGGAAGGTCAACTCCAGCTGATAACCTTCACAAGAACAAAAAATGCATGACATAGTGGCATGTGCTTGGCACTTTAACTCAATTTAACAATTGAGAGCACATTATTGTTGAGGCTGACCTGTGTTGATATGTTTGATGGCTTCATTACGGCGGTCCATGCCAACTGCCTCCCACTGCTTGGTGCTGTCCAGATAATGAGTGGCAATGAGAGGTAGAGTCATAAAGATCATGGTCTGCTCTCCACATCCGCGGGGCTGGACAATGAGCTGACCCATAAAATGTCCACTGATGGCTTGCTCGACTGTGCGCGTTATCTCCTCACCTGCGAGCATGGAAGGTAAATGGCTGTGATTGGCTTTTGAACGCCATATTGGCACGCATGAACTGATAGATCTAGTGACCTGATTCGTGCAATGCAGACAATGCAGACAGAATCCAGTAATAAAAAATGGAATTCACAGTATAATGCAAAATGTCATGGATTGGTCTAGCATGCTTTGTTTTTCATATGGGGACTTGGGTATTAATGTTACCATAGCGGCACAACGTAATGACGCACCGCTGGTTTTTCACTTAAAAGGGAACGTCTCAGGCTGAGGGAATAGTTCACTTAATGAAAACTCTGTCATCATTTTCTCACCCTCAAGTTCTTTCAAACCTGTACGAATTTCTTTCTTCTCCTGAACATAAAAGAAGATATTTGGAAGAATTTCAGTATCTAGACAGTTGATGGACCCCTTTGACTTCCATCGTCGGAAAAAAAATACTATGGAAGTCAATGGGGTACATAAACTATTTGGTTACCGACATTCTTCAAAATATCTTCTTTTATGTTCAGCAGAAAAAAGAAATCCAGAAAAACTGAAATGGAAAAAATAAAATGTCCCTATTTTCACCTATCACTGTGATCAATGTGGAAGCAGGTGTGTTGGGAACCTTTCGACGTGGGATGTCACTCCTCATAGACACGACCTGCACCCCGCCTGTTTAATCAAGAGGGAATAGGGTGTTTGTAGATGATTTCAAGTTTCAACCATCATTTTCATTGCATATCAAGCACGTGTTTCTAAAGAACCTGCACCTGGGTGCTCAGAGGGGTTGATCTCCACTACTTGCTCTTTGACTTCGGTTAGCACACCTTCAGGCTGAAAGGAAATCAGACACAAATGCAATTTGGTGGACATATTGGAAATCTTGAAATAAAGTGATTCTTGCAGAAGCCACAAGATCCTTCCTCTAAATGTTGACATGTCAGACTCACCACCACTTTCAGATTCTTTCTAATTGCGTCATTGCGATTGGAGCTGTATGCTTCAGCTTCGATCCATTGGTCATGGAGATCCATGGGGATGATGATGAGAGGAACAGCTACGGAGGACATGGGGCCAACGGCAACTGTTATCTTGTCTTTCTGTTTTTTTTCTGGCACTGCTGCAAATACCCTCCGATGTCTTGAATTTGATTCGCACCGGCTGGTATAAGACAAAACGGGATCTTCAGCCGTAC
Source organism: Phoxinus dragarum (assembly GCA_033366665.1). NCBI lineage: Eukaryota > Metazoa > Chordata > Actinopteri > Cypriniformes > Leuciscidae > Phoxinus > Phoxinus dragarum. Next base: position 127,916 of record JARPMJ010000389.1, on the reverse strand, counting down.
AATTTAACCTTAAAAACGCATATACATATGAACAATAGTCAGAAAAAAACACCTCAATTTTATTAAGACACCCAAACTGAGCAAAAATAGGCTATTTGTAGCAGATGCTAATATTTAAATGGATAAAAAGATGAAATTGTAATGTAATGTATTGTAATGTAAAAGCTTGTGATGTAAATAAAAAAGATCTTTATAACAGTACAGCAGACTAATTGCATAAAATGCATATAAATATCTCTCTATAGCCTAATATTTAAATTCTTTGTTTTAAAACTAGAGCTTTGATCATAAACCTGAGTATAATGCAGTACAACAATGATTAAGAGATGAACAAATAAACGTTCTTCAAAAGCGTGATGGTCATATTTGATACTCACATTTTAACAAAAAAAAATATGTATGGATAATCAAGTAAACCTCAGTCCTTAGTCCAGTGTTCACTTTGAACAATATCAAAGTTATTCTTACATTTACTTGATAAAAATCAGTGCAGATTTCACTGCAAAAAGACAGGAGCTGACGGTGGACGTTTGTACAATTATATTTTACTTGATAAAAAAAGTCTAAATCAATCAGACGACAGAAGGCATGTAGTAGATTGCATCCAACAGGATTTTCAGCAAAGTTTTGATCGTGATGATCATTTAGAGGCCTTCGAAATTAGCGTATCAAATATGATACAGTAGGATTTAAAGAGTGAAAACAATGTGATCAGTAAACTGCACATACTTTAAGCATCTGGTTACTGTAATTGTGAACAATAGCCTTTATTTCCAGTTGTTCATTCCGCACTGCTGAATAAGGCATCCTCAGGTCGATAAAAAAATCCTTCTTAACGGTGATCTCATAAGGATTTGCCACACATATTCCTGCATTGAAAACGAGGCAGTGTCAAAAAACAGCAACTGATAAACAAGAATAACAAATTAACAAGTGCTGTGTTTTTTACCGAAGGTCTTGGACAGGCTGATGGCTGTGACCTGCCAGGTTGTGATGGAGTCTTTCAGGAATATTCCAGTTATTAAGGCAGACGTTTCATCGCTAGGTACAAATGAAGAGGGTCAGATATTTTCAACATCTATTGTCTATCATGAGTATGTTTGTTTCATTGTGTTCTGATTTGGTTCTTCCCTTTGCTTGATAGTTTCCATGGTTTCTGATTAGTTACACACCTGTTTCTGTTCCAGTTAATTATTTTACCCAGTGTGTTTAAGCCCTTAGTTTCCTTTGTTCAGCGTTCGGCCTCGTTTCAGTTTACTTGGTTGTTGATATTTAGCTCATGCGTGTTCTTGGTTTTGATTGATGATTATAGTACCTATACTTCTTGTACTACTCCATATGCGTGCGATTCATTACAGCCACCAACATGTTACATAGACAGTGCCTTCAGGATTTTACAAACTAATCTCCCACACTATTTACCTTAAATATTATAACATATCAATAAAATAAATGTTTGTAGCTGATTTTTAAGACAATACAAGTGTGTCCGACATTGCCTGTTCCCTTTCAGTCGGTCACGTTTGACGTACTGAGTGCAACAGAACGAGCGAATGCACAAGATTTGCATCTTGCACTCCGCCCCGCATAGGAAGTGGATGCAAGCACCTGTTATCTTTCACTTCAGAGCCTAACAGATCTTTCTGTATGCAGTCTCTGAGAGTACTAACAGTCAACGAGTGTGTCTAGTGTTCTTCAGTAAGAAGCCTCTCCCGTGTTGGTGTGACAACTCGTGCAGCGGTGGTCGTGAGCTCACAGCTCTAAATCTGTAGAGCTGCGGGCTGGGCGACACCTAACACATTCGCTAGCTTACTACTTGGTTATACTTGCTTCCCGTAGCCAGTAAACACCGGAGATCCCGCTCAAAGTGTCGGCTTACTGCGCCATTCCCCTCCTATGGACCAGTGTTGCCTCCCCCCTACATAGGCCGGAGCCACCTCAGTGACATTCCATATGTTGTACTGCCCTAATTTACATCTCTGTTCCCTACTTCAGGGAACAAGGGTTACATATGTAATCGAAATTTTTTTTTGGAAGAACAGCATTGCGGTTCTCACAACATGTTTTTAAGTCAAATTTATTTAACTATATAATCTTTCACTCACCACGACTGTTTTTGAGGACATGGAGGTAGATTGATCTCCTTCCAGAGCCAGGTTTCAGGGAACTGTGTACGTACCAACACGTCATCTGGTTCATCAATATCATCTTCCTCACCTGAGCAAACAAAATAGTGTACACTACCATTCAAAGTTTTAGGGCCAGTAAGATTGTTTTTTTTTCTGAAATATGTTTAGTCCGCAAGAACACATTTAATTGATTAAAAATGTACATTAAAGACATTCACAATGATACAGAAAATTTCTATTTCAAATCAATGTTTTTTTTTCATCCAAAACCTAAAAAAAAAGTATCAAAGCTTCCATGAGGCAGAAGAGACTAAAATTAAACCATCTTACTGATCATAAACTTTTAAAGTATAGTGTATTTATATAATTACTTCAACTTGAAGCTACATTAAAAAAAAGTTTTAGATGCAAGCCTAATATTGGAGCAAAATTATAAATATGAATGCAATTCATCTAAAAATCACACTATTGATAAGTCTATTCTGGTGGGTTGTAATAAAATGAGAATTTCTGATCATAATATTGTCTTAATATTGATTGATGATTAAAAGCTATAATTAACCCCACTTGCACTCAAACTTTACACCTTTTTCTACATATTATAATATGCATAAATTAAATTTAGGACAAAAAATTATAATTCTCTTGCTGAAATCACTGAAATCTGTGAGCTGTGAAAATGCATTTGCAAATGAGGCAAAAATCTCACTGCGGGACAGATACATCTCCTCCTCGCTGGAGTATGTCCTCCTGTGGTCTTTGATCACTTCGCAGCAGTGCAGGAAAGCCTGGACACATTTTTCTCCATCTGAGATGTACGTGGCTCGCCGTTCACACGAGTAGCCGAGTTTATTCTCTTGCATGCCGTCCACACAGCACTTCTTTAGTTCGCCAGAGTATTTACCAGCTGAGAAAAAATGTTAGTGTAGAAGAGATGGAGAGCAGACAATGAGGGCAAAAGGAGAGAAACTGCATAAAATGTTTTTCAATAAAACATAGGGCTGCACGATTTGAGGGGGATATCTAATTGCAATTTTTCTGATAAAAAGTTTGCTGTGCTTGTTTTTTAGGGCTGACCAATTTGGCCAAAAATGTGATATTACTAAAAAGTGGCTAAAAAAATATCATGGTCAAAAAATAATAATAATAATAGTTTATTATTATTATTTATTAAATAAATTACAGTTGTAATATTTCACTGTAAAATACAAAAATCAAGTATTTAATAAAATAATACAACCAACATTATTACTACTACTTCTAAATATAAATTATTATAAAAAATAACTAAATACAAACTATTACTAATGTAATATTTCACTGTAAAATACAACCAATGTAGTATTTAAGAAAAAAATATTTAATAATAACAACATAATAATAATATTTTACATTACAACTGTAATTTCTTCATTTTCAAACGTTAAACCACAGAACGTTTATTTTGACTGAAAATTCTCTTTTGTTGATCAGTGTTTCTTATTATAAGTAGAGCACCTGCACACACTGGCAGAGCTGTTTGCGTGTAAAACAACACAGTGACACGCTTCACTCTGAAACATTTATTTAATTGAATCGCAGCCTCATCATAACCTTGGTTTTATTTCAACTAATTGTTCAGCCCTAATAAAACAAATCTTTACCTAAAGTAGTGGTGACCTGCAGAAGACTCTCGGCTCGCCGTTTTCTCTTAGATGGGGCAGGGCACTCGTTATCTACAACATGAAAGATTTCTTTAGAAATGTAGAGCACAAAAGAAAACAAAACAGTTAAATTCCAACTAAAGGAATCAATCAATACTTGTTCTGGTGTTGGTTCCTCCTGCAGTGTGTGACTCAAACATCAGACCTGCATCACTGAAAACCCCCATACTGTCCCTTCCACCTCCTGCTGTGCAGCCGGTGTCATGCTTCTCTATGATGTCCCAGATCTAAAACAGGAAAGAGACTAGGTCATTTTAAGTATGAAACGACTTTTTGCACAGGTTATTGTACATTGGGTTAATTACCTTAGTCTGAGTGAGTCTGTTCTTGTCATTAAGGACATAAACACCCTTATCTACAGCGACAAGCCCAACTTTAGCTCCAGGGTCTCCGGTTATTTTCAGGCTGAGCTGATCTCCTGGCCCAAATTGCGCCTGGTCCTTTACCTCAACTTTGAGCTGGGATTAAAGACAGTAAAGAGATACTTAGACATTAAGATGGTAGTGGGAGAACCTTTCTTGGTCATGTTTTATCAGTTAACCCACCGTTCCCATGCACGTGTCCTTCACGTCGACCCAGACTGAATCAGACACCACCTCAGACGAGCCCACATGGTAATAAGCCACAAAGCGGAAGGACGGCACCACATCTTTGGTGACAGGTAGAGACAGAGTCACTAGAGATTGTCCTCTCATCTTAAATCTGTCTGCTTGAACAATCTGACCTTTACTCAAGATCTGTGGGGATGAAGATGCATACAGCCAGCATAAATTATATTAATAGATTATCATAAACACATTTAATGTGATCATTTATTTGAAAAATCATTTGCCAGGTACAAAGACAATTAGTGGCCACATTAAATATGGCTAAACTAAATTTACTTTAAAGTTCACTTTTAAGTGCAATTAATTAGTGTATTACCTTAATTTATAAATGAATAAAACTGATGAATGGTTTTTAACACATCCACAAGAGGAATTGTTATTAAACTAAATATTTATTCCACAAAAAGTTGTAAATTGTATTAAAGGTGGGGTATGTAATTCTCTTTTTTGGCCATTTTTTCAAAATCACTTAAAATCCTATTCCTAACCCCCTAACAGACACTGAGTTAGAAGCACTGAAAAAAAAATTAAGCAATTTAATCATCTGTGGAACAGGCAGGACTCGAAAAACTCCAGCCAATCATTTCCAAGACCACCTGGAATCATTGGACAGTAAGTGCGTCAATCAAACGGTCAATAACTCATCCCTAAATGGATGTAAAATATTGAACTGATATCAAACATCTAAGACATACAAAGTAGTGTATGAGCACCAATTGCATCATGTGATCCTCACCAAATAGGTGAAATCCTGGTTTGTCACTCCGGGGCTGTTTCCCAGATTCAAATTGACTTTAATTTGATCACCGATCTGAAGCTCTGCAGCATCAATGCCGATGTGCAGGTAGTTCTTGGAGCCGCCTTTGGGAATGTAGGGCAGAGCCGTCATCTTTCTTATTGCCTGCTGGTCGTCATTTAATTGTGGATCTTTGGTCTTTGCCTGGAAATAAACAATTATTTTACAGGTTTGCAAAATTTCAAAAGTCAATAAGACTTTGAGATTTTTCACTCAAGCTCAGATCTTACAGTGATCTCCAGTGTGGAAGATCCTCCCTGAGTATTAATGGTAACCTTCGCAATGCCATTGGCTCTAGTTCTGCCTCTGACCCCTCCAGGATTGACTTCCACTTCCACATTTTGAGCAGGCGTCTGGTCAGGATTTGTTACATAAACCTTAATAAGAAATAAAAAGAAACATTAAACAATAGCTTCATGTATCTTAGGTCAGTGAAGAGGAGTATGATCCCGTTAATTTGTTTCATAGCTTAATACCGAGACATCAAAGGACATCCCAGGTTTGAAGAATTGTGGTGTTCTTTTGAAGTAGATGGTGTACGGTGACGTCACAATCTGAATGCCTCTCCTGTGAGCTTCCACCAGTTCACTGCCTGAAACACACACACAGTCATTTTTCCAGGTGAAGTCAACAATGCCAAAGTCACCTGTGCTGCTAGGATATAAAGACCTTGTAGCAATTCTTAAACAAAAATCCAAAGGTTGCCGCCTCTTAGTTAAATTTTCTTACCAGTTTCTGTTAAAACACTGGCTGAAATGTAGAGTGACTTCCCAACTAGCTGTTGGAGATCTGGGAAGGTTTCCTTGACCATTTGTTCTGTCAGCTCCGCCTTTCCCTCTCCATCAAATATCTACAGAGTGACAAATAGTGACATCAACTCCCTGTACAGTAGTTTTTTCTATTTCATAAAAATGTTTATAAAATTATATTTTTATATAAAGAATTTAAAAATATATATATTTTACAGTATTACTGTAAAACATTGGTAGCAAACCCTTTTGCAAACATTAAAAAGGTATACTATTTTAAAAAATGTGATTTTTATACATTTAATTCTGTCAGTCAGTTGCAATCAAGAAGAGTTGTTGAGGCAGGATCTAATCGCAACAGTCACTTTTATTAACAATAGCACATGATAACAGGAATAACGCAACCAACTAAATATCAGCATATGAAGGCTATTTTCTACACAGACTAAAGAGAGGGAGACAACATGGTACAGGTGAGATTCATCAATAAACAAATGAGTAAACATAGCAACAAAGGAACTGGGACAAATTAAACAAACTAACACAGGAACAAACTACAAAAAGCCACTAAACAGGAACCTCACATGACATACATTCTTACTATTTTATAAATTATACTTTTTTTTGTAAATTACTATAAAAGATACGTTTTTACTATTTTACAGTAGTACTCTAAAAGTACTAACAAACCCCGTTTTGCACTTACGTTAGGATTGCGATACGAATTGCACATCTCATATTTCTGTTGCTTAATCATTACGCTAAAAGAAAACGCATATTCATACTGAAACAGCAGTTATGGTGACCTGTACAATACCTGTACAAATATACTGTACAAGCAATGCCTTTTTGTCTCCAAATGAAGATGTTTGCGTTATGTGGGATTATAATATATACATGTATAAATAGGACTCGCCTGAACCCTTTGCAGTGAGGCAGCGATGCTGATTTTCTTCTCGTCGTCTATCACACCAAACACCACAAAAGCACTTCCTCTAACCTTATTCCCAAACAGGTACCTAACAAAACAAATATAATATCAAAGTAACATTTGAGTACATCCCTTTGGATAAATCTTCAAACAACCACTCCAAACACAAACTACTACTGAAGAGTACTAAATGACATGTTTGCACAGTAAAATAAACAACTAAACTCCTGTCTTACTTAGCTGATATGCCTACTGTGAGAGAGCGGTCATTCACATAGAAGAAGGGTTTGCTTGGATTTAAGGTCACTTCAAAGCTCGGCAACACTGCAAAAATAAAAACAAAAGTTCAGCGATTATTACATTTTTCACACAGCTTTAACAATAGAATAATTTGTTTTTCTAGATAAGGCAGTAAACGTACCATATTCCATAACTTCGAACTCAGTAGTGAAGTTCTTTTGCGGTGTGTTTGTGTATTTTGCGATCAACTTCCAAACCCCAGCACTTCAAAACAACACCAGCAGAAAACACAAGTGTCTTATTAATAGAGACTGCCTGCACTATGATAATTGATAATTCAATGATTAAACTTCACTAAATAGTGCAACAAACCTGGCAATTTCAGGCAAAGCAAAGTTTTCGGCCCTGATGCCTTCCCTTGGTAGGAATGTATCCCTGTCGAGTGTGATGCCTTGAGGATTCTTGTTAAACATTAAAAGAGCAACACTAATTTAGTGTCAAGTGGAAGCAATGATAAACAATATAGGTGCTTGTTACGGTTCAGTTATTTAATGCTTGTAAATTAAGTATTTAACTGAGTACCATGAAATCGACTGAGACAGAAACCCCATCAAATGGATGTTGATCAGGAGTTAAGGAGAAGACCCTGTAATTAACTGGAAAGTAAATTGTAATCAAATATTACTTCATGAGCTTCATTTTATGTAAAATGTAATGCATATATCTTACTGTTGTGATGCTTCTCCATGGAAAAAAGCCTTCTTTAAAAGTATTTTTACATGACTGGGAAATATATAAAGTTCTCAACATCCTCTCTAAAAATTAAAATGCAAGGCTGTGCTAAAGGACCTGTAGGTGTGATTCTTTTGTCTTTATTGTCATAGAAATTATAATAACTTTTTGTAATAATTTATCAAATGAACTTCCAATATCACAGAATAAATAGCAACAAAACATTTTTTTTTTTTAAGATTCCTTAATTTGATAAGCCAATTAAACCATTGTGACCCATAAACTAAACCTAAATCTTACCTGTGCTAGCAGGCGTGTAGATGGGCTTGTCTGTCTGTACAAATATATATCCAGATTGGAATGAGACCATGACCACTTTCTCCAGGGTGTGAGATGGAAATTGAGCTTGTAGATACACATACTGCTTCTCCAGAGGATCATCAGAGAAATAGTTCCTATCATCAGGGATCTAAAGAACACATAATCATTCAGTCTGAAGTTCTCTGAATTAAATCTGATTATAAACTAATGAGATGCACTGCACTGTATTTATGAATCTCTCACCAACCTTTGTATCTGTAAGGATCTGGTAATTGTTTTCTGCCGTCAGTGTCACTGTTTTGGACAGTATCTCCAGGTTCTTCTTTGGGTGGTTCTTCACTGAGATCCTCACGTTCAGATTTCCTCCAGAGTAATCCTGAGCCTCCACAAACACCTTCTCTGAGGAACCCACTCTCAGCAAATTAGGAGCTGACAGAACATATCTGAGGAAGTGAAAATTAAGATATATATTTGTATATCACAAGAAACAATCCTTTTTTGGACGTTTCGAAAATGAATGTACTTACAGTGGGTCACATAATGTGAGCAAAGGGAAGCACAGAACGATGGCAGTCAGCGTCACTACGTCCACATGCATCATGTTCACCTGCTCCTTTATCTGTGTTTGTGACTTAAAGCGGAGCATTGTTTCGTCTTTTATCATTTATCCATGTCCCTCCTCATTTCAAGATATCATCATTGTCCTCAGAGCTAACTGTTGAGTAACTCGAGTGGAGGAACTAAAGTATGATCAAGCAGAATATGGGTACGTGTTTGTGTTGTGCAACTCTTTTCAAAAGAAGGCGTTTAAGACAACCGTTACATTTTTGGTTGCCTAAAATCTTGTGTTCTCCACCCAGTTCCACTAAAAGGTTGCTGGTGTCTTGTCTTCAAACTAAGGGTGACGTGTGTGCTTCAATTGCTTATTTGCTCATTCTTCTTTCCTTTCTTCGCTGGAGAACAAATGAGCAAGGAAGCATCAGTTTGGATATTGAGAAGAACCCAACGAAAACCGTCTAAATGCAAGCAGCGTTTGCCAATAAAATTGTGATCAAACGTGCTTCCATTGCAAATAGCATGAGCGCTAGAAATGTCTCACTACAACAAATCGCCTGTTAACCCAAACCATTAGGTCCATTAAAGAGGTAATGACATGAAAACCAAACTGATTTTAAAATGACAGTTTCTTGCAAGATGTCAATCAATGAATGAATGGTTTGCTCTTATGTCATTGGAGAATGTCTAAAAGGCATTCAACTTGCAACTACAAGTTATTTACTAGTTTTTCAATTGACTTTTTGAATATTTTAATTGAAAATAAATGAAAGATGTTGACACAAACTTTTTGCAGGTTCTGACTTCCCGATTTCTCCACCCATAAGTAATTTCTCAAAAGCGTTGTACCTTCATATGCAATCTCATAGTAAACCTGAAATTAGAGACCACAATTGCTCAATAATAAAAAGGATGTGATATAAGTTCATGTTACAAGAGCTTTCCAACATATGAGAGAAAAAGTAAATTTTTAGCTTGGTTGCCATGCAAAATGAAATTAGAAATGTCCATCCATCTTCCAGTATTTCATTTATTTTTTTACAAACTCTGTTTATTTAAACTATGACATTTGTTTACTGTGACATTTCACTCTAAAAAATGCTGGGTTGTTTCAACCCAATTTTGGGTCAAATAAGCACAAACCCAGCCGTTGGGTTAAATGTTTAAATTACATTTTTAACCCAACGTTTGAGTTATGTCCATATTTGACCAAAATTGGGTTGAAACAACCCAGCATTTTTTAGAGTGTAGTTACTAGTAATAAATTATGCATAATTGCATGATGTAATTATGCATAATTTATTACTAGTAACTTTATTTAGATTAAAAAAGGAACAATGTACAGTAATAAACATTCATGAATGTAAATGTACCCCAATTGACCGTTCGCAAAACCCCGCCCTCGAACGGTTCTCGTCCAATCCTAGCTCAGCAACTGTAACTAAGGAGAAGGACCTCCGTCAAACATTCCGATTTCAGCAAGATAGTGCAATGATGCGCCTATGGCAGTGAGGTCTGCACGGGCTTAAAACTTGCTGTATTTTATGATTGCTTGCAACCAGGGCAGGACTTCGGGTGCTGGGGGCCCCTGGGCTTGAGTTTATGTTTGGGCCCTACTTGCGCTACAAAATAAATATGCTTTGAGGTTCTTAGAACAATTCATATGAAACATGCCTATAGTCAAAGTTTAGTGGTAGGCTAATATTAAGTAGTCATCATAATCAGTGGTTAAAGTGGGATTTGGCAGGTGAGGGAACCCATTTTGTGTAGGTGCAACAGGGAAAAAATTACTCAACCGTGGGACAACATATTGAATATCGTTGTATAGCAATACTTTTTGGGACAAGAGTGTTACCATGGTGTAGCTATGCACACCAGTCCACATTACTACCCCTCCCACAGTTCCACCCACAGACACAGACATTCAACCTTCTTCAAGCTTTGGAATTTGAAAATGTCTGTTTTTAAATGTTAAAAGTAATTTTAAATAATAAAAATTATAGGCTGCGTTTAACGCAGTTGGTGTAATTGGCAGATGTTCCCTTGGGCATCATGCGCTGTGGAAACGCGTCAAAGCATATGCAGCTATAGCGCACGTAGGTGCTTTTGAATGAATATTTAATGTCGATATACAATGGTTACTGTAATTCTGCTATTGATATATCTTCGTAAGACTGCCGACCCTATATAGAACAGTGGCAAAGGAAAATAAATGTCCGGCGAATATCGAACCTAAAACTAACTTTACCGCGCTCAACCACCGTGAGTGCATTTTATGTAGGCTATATGCCTATTCCTGTTTGTGATGGCAATGGAGAGAGCGCTCAAAACTCTCCAGAGCACATCATTTAGTGAAAAAAATTATATTATAGAAAGTATCATTCTCAGTAAAGCAATGAGACATATGATAATTTATCCAGATGTTTCTAAATGTGCGCTCTTTTGGACTAAAAGCATATTGAAGCTGTTAAGTAGCCGATCGCAATGGAGCAGATGGATCAACACGCATGTTATTCTTTGTGAAATAAAGATAAATATCAGGTTGTGCCGTTTGATTATGGCCTCGAAGCTCTCAGTCGGAGGATATTAAGGCCCGGGTATTTTATCCCGTGCTCCCCTCCGTCTTTCAAACTACTCTGTGAGCGCGGAAAGACGCGTGTGGCGCGTGCGTGCGCACTAAAGTGTATTGGATTTTGTTTTCAAGTGCTCAAGTCACTACTTTGGGCTGATTATAGCCCTCGCTCGCACATGGCCAGACAGTGGAAATACGGCTAATCATTTCTGGATATCTGGCATACAAGTTAACCGAACAAAACAAACAAATGAAAACTGGTAAGGGAGGGGGCCCCCTACTGGGCAGGGCCCATGGGCTGCAGCCCAGTCAAGCCCAATGGTAAGTCCGGCCTTGCTTGCAACTATTATTAAAAAATAGGCTACATGTACAAACACCGTTTCACTGCGGCACTGCGGCCCCCTCATCAGTCAGCAAACAAGAGAAAAAAGAGAAAAAACACGGACTTACTAATTACGAAACTTTGATGAGGTTTAAGGTACACAGTCACAAATTCCTCTGGAACTCAAACATTAAACTTCAAAACAAAGTTCGCGCAGTTGCACAACTATTCACACAAATATATCCTTCTCAGTAGTTTGAGTTATGAATGAAGAGAACGCATCGAGAGTTGATGGTTCAGCGCGTCCTCTGATTGCAGTGTTGTGACTGAAATAGCGCGCGCGGGAGCACATGCGCAAAACAGTTTTGTAAAATGATATATGATCAAATAAAAATTATTGATATATAATTTCACAAAACTGTTTTGTGCATGTGCTCCCGCGCTATTCTGTCTATACTTTCTGTCGTGCCCTGGAGGATATGTCTGCTGCATTACTCCAAAACCAATCACTTAATGTATGGAGCTCAACCCAGCCATGGCTATGGTTCTCAATTGTTTGACGGGCGTAGTAACAATAACTAAGGGGCGTGGCTTTTGCGAACGGTCAATTGGCCCGAAGGCTAGTTTTCATTGGTAGTCCCTTTGCCAGATGTTATCAGGCATAAAAACTAGTCAAGTCAAGTCATCTTCATTTATATAACGCTTTTAACAATGTAGATTGTTTCAAAGCTGCTTTACAGAGATAAACTCATAATTTAGGGTAACAGATTGTTTTGGCTTCATAGCGGTTCTTGAATAATGTTATTTTCCACCTAAAGTTAGTTTTGATTGATTCACTTCCGTCGAAAGGATAATTTGTTGTTAAATTAGGGGCCGCTAAGACGACACCGTTCTCTCTACACAGACTTTAAATGCGAACCTGTGATAAACACTGATGGCGCTCACGTGCGCATCAAGAATTAATTCTATAGTTATGTGCGTTTGAATATATGTGTGCATGTTTGTAATTCTCTACAAAACCAAGCCTTAAAGCTACTTTAATTTTATTTTACCACTACGGGGGAGATACGCTAATTTTCCACAATGCTTTATCTGTAGAGGGGTAAAGGTATCCTCCATAGGGAGAGGAGAAAAGTCTAAAAACTAGAGAAAAGATGGAAAAAAAAGAGAGAAAAACAAACGGTCTTGGATTTAGAAAATTATATGAAGCTTTGTATCTGTAACTGCATCATGAGAACTAAAAGCAAGTTTCTGCTTTACTGTATTTAAGGCCTTTATAGATTACTAAATTAATTTAAGCACATGAAAACATTTAGATGGTGAGTTAGGTGACGCTCAAACACGTGAACCAGTATCACATCCAGAATGATGTCCTCAACCAAGAGGTACCCTCAACCTCTGACGATACAGAATAGTGTTGAACGCTATTAATTTACAGCATCCATACAGAGAAGTAGTACAAATTACAGTGTATCAGTTTGAAACATCACTAGAAAATACATGGAAACTTATTTGAGTGTTAGTCCACCTTTATAAAAGTTGCAAAGTGCACCAACAAATTCATACTTTGGGGGGACTGTGTTCATGCTGTTGAAAGAGTTTCTTCTGGTTATTTAGATTCCTGGCGATAGTTCATACTGGAATGAAGCCACACCACTGTCCAGGCAGTATATCAGTAAATATAATGAATAACAGTCCAATACAAACTTTTTTTTTATCCCAGTTTTTATTCAGTCAGTGTTTTCTATATAAAATTACAACAAGTATTTTGGACGAAACAATATTATTGAAAGTTTGCAAAATATTTTACATTTTCTGTAATCAACAAATGTTTATATAATTATGTAGCACATCCTTCTTTGAGGAGGCTATTCTCAACTTCAGAGATGCCCATGTACTGATCCTTGTATTCTTTAGTTTGACTTTCCTCTCTTGTCGGCCAGTATTCAATCCAGGTGTGCTCTCCCAAGATGTACTGCAGACTAAACACAACAGAAAAGTGAAGACATGAACTACTAAGTGACACATTTCCAGTAAGGGTCAGTGACAAAGAAGGATGTACAAGGTGATAAAAACCATTGTATTAAAACTGTGTTATGTAGCTTGATGCTAATTGTAGCTCTAATGCACCTGTTGCGCCAGAAGCAATATCCAGAGCTGCCAACTTTTCAGTTTAGCTTGGAGTGAGATTGTGAGTTGTGAAAAAAAAACTTGTATCACAATAAGGTTGTGATTGTCAAAACATTTGGTAACTTATTTTTATTAAGTTTACTGACAACCAGTGTTGGGGCTAGTTACTCAAAAAAGTAATATATTACATATTACTCTCAAAAATAGTAATGCCTTGCTTTACTTTATTACTCCCTGGAGAAAGTAATTAGTTATATTACTAGTTACATTTTTTTCTTAATTACTCTATAATTGCCTGAGATGCATCAGGTGGAGGGAGAACAAACAAAGGAGGAGTGTTCTTTGGGTCTTTATTACGCCAACAACAGACTGGCACTGTCTAGCAAACTTTTTGCTGCTTGTGGGCTGCTCGTTCATGTCACTCGCGTTTACACTTGGCATTAACATGCGATCACCATGATCCGATCAAGCAGATCGGATCATTAGCCAATCAGGACACCATGCGTTTACATTTGTTCATATTAAGTAGCCTCTGTATCTGGATAACCGATCGGATTTCTGTTTCCTGCATAATATTTAAATTAGGTCTGTAGCACGACACCAATAAGAGTAAAGATAATACAAATTAAGCAATGTCCCAATTGCTTTCACTCACTCACTCACTCACTTTACTTTCCTGTGCAATCTCCATCCTTAAATCAAATTACGGTTTTTGAAGAAGGAATATTTCCAGAGTTGATCATAGGACAAAAATACTACAAAAATAACCATATAAGTCACATCATCGATCATTGGGGTTTAAGGTTTAAAAAGCTATTTAATGACCATTATAGGCTGGATAAATTAGCTATAGAGTTTTGTTAAATATGTGTAAATACGTGTGAAAAGGGCCAATTGCGTGAGTCTCACTCTCAATGCGTAAGAGTTGGCAGCCCTGTATATCTATTTCACAATCTATTTTGTTAAAAGAATTCACATAAAGTCCCAAGAATGCTTTTTTTGTTTCTTTTCTATAAAGACTTCAGCTAATATGTGGAATGAAAGTGGTATTGATGGGCAAGCAATGCAATGCACAATATAGGCTAATAATGGCTGAATGCAAACAAAAGAATAATGAAGATCAAGTCTCATTCACGGCACAAGTGTGAAAGGTTCGTTGTGTGAAAACAATAGAACATGAATTGCGCAGGTTCTCCTCATCAGACATTATTTAATAGACTGCATGGGTGATTAAAGGTCAAAGTAGCAACTTATCAGCTTTCTCTAAAAACTCAGGACATAGTCTTACAAAATGCTTCATAAAACGCTGAATTTTAGAGATACCATCCTCAGATTTAAACTGAAGCATGACCACACTTGTGGCTTCACTTTAATTGTGGTTATAAGTTGTTATACTACATTCAAATAATTTTTTTT
Source organism: Phoxinus dragarum (assembly GCA_033366665.1). Taxonomy (NCBI): domain Eukaryota; kingdom Metazoa; phylum Chordata; class Actinopteri; order Cypriniformes; family Leuciscidae; genus Phoxinus; species Phoxinus dragarum. Next base: position 112,712 of record JARPMJ010000389.1, on the reverse strand, counting down.
ATACATTTAAACATTATATTCTTAAAAATGTGTTTATGTTTGAGCTTATATATCTCCATATTAATAACTGAGTCTTTAATTCTAAATCTTGAACTGTAAACTCCCAAGTGTTGGATTTCTAAATATATGTCGGATGACTTATGAGCAGCAACCTTTTTATTTTGGGTATGGGGGCACTTAAGGGGTTAATTCAGAAAATGTGTTCATTATAGATGTATATTATTTTTTTTCTAAACTATATTTCTTAATGCATCTCTTAAATAACAGAACAGAACTTTGAATAAATGTGGTCAAAATTGGAGCTTCACGTCACTGATTTCACAAGACTTTAAATACATAAAGCCCAGGCAAATCCTGTTATTTACAGACACAGAGTGGACACTTACGTTCCTCCGAGCCTTGGCAGGTCAGTGGATTTGCCCATGATGAGGTACGACTTGCCTTCTACCAATCCCAAATGATCTCTGCAATTGGGACGACCCAAAAATGGTCTGACTCTCCCCTCAACATCCTCATCAGTGCCTACAGGACAGAACTGTGTTTAGTGTTCACTTCAGTTCAAATTAGCCTCATGCTGAATATGTATTTGAGAGAAAAAACTGCATTTAACAAGAATCAGACAAATTTCATATGCATGTCATGAGCATGGAGAGAATAGTGAACTGTACCTTCTTTCAGCACTTTCTCCACCTTCAAGTGATAGATGTCAGAGTCCTGTGCCAGATCCATCCCCACCACTGAGACTTTATAAACTGTCAAACATACATGTTATATCGTTATCTACTTGTAGAGCTGTAAGGGTCAAACTTTTTTAAATTGCATTTACACAAGGGTTAAAGGAAGTCCACACAAAAGCATTTTTTTATATATATAATTGACTCCCATCATGTTGTTCCAGACTTTCTTCTGTAGAGTAAAAAAACTAATTGTTTTAAGTATAATTGAAAGTATAAATGAAACTTTTCTGAAGACAGTTAGTTCCCTTTGGAGTTACATTCATATAAACCCCCATCCCAATTCAGTATATTTTTCGTCCAATATTTCAGGTATCGTGAACATTGAGTTTGCTGTGTCTGATACAGTATTTTCTCTGTTAGCACACCTTTTTTCATCCGTCTTCAGTGTTTTCCGGCTCTGGCCTGCATGTGTTAAGTTTGACCTGTGACCTGTTTATAGACTTCGTAATATTTCCACACAAATTACATTTTGGGAAATGATTGCAATGCAGCTTTTGCGCAAGTCTGGAATGGAGATCGGCCAAAATAAATCGAAAAGCGGTTTCCTATGATTTACATTTTTTTGTCCGTGCACCTGATTTTTGTTATTTTTTGATTGTGAAAGCTTTAGATATTCAATAACTTTGAAAAAAGCAATGTCAATAACTTACTTTTTACATTCCAATGAAAAAAGGAGCATTAAGGATTGGAACAACATGAGGGCGTGTAAATAATAACATTTACCATAATCCATGCCAGCTTCACAGGCTTTAATCAAACGGTCCGCATCTTCAACATCGTTTTTCTTCTGGTAACTGCAGTTTTCTGTGTTAAGAGAAGTTAACGGTTCATACAGTTATCTTTCCTCATTCACATTCAAGAGTAAATCATAACTGAATGTTTAACTCTTTTTCCAATGGTTTAATCTAGATGTAGAGGAGATGATTTCAGTCATCATAACCTCAACCGTCTGTTCAGCAAATTAAAAGCCAGACTGTTTTAAGTTCTACATTTAGTATAGTTTTGACACTTTGACTGGTATTATAAGTGGACAGTATGAAAAAATAAAATAATACAACGCTACAGGATATGGTCCTATTGTGTTCTTATGTGTGTGTGATAATACCTTCTGCACACTGGCACATGTCTCCCTTACACAGTCTGTATATAGCGCCATCTTCCCTCTCAGGGTGGAAGTACTTTGTACAGCGTGCAGCTGGAAAAGAAACACATTCATGAGTTTAATTAATTTCATGAAATGTAAATGCAATTTTGACCAGGTGTGATATAGTCAGGTGCGACTTATTTCCTGGAAAATGTGTTAATATTGTTACAATATTTGCTGAGAAAAACGTCCAAATGAAGATTATTAAAAGGCATTATTGAGGCACATGACTAAATCATTGAATGGACTTTGTGCAGGATATGGAACTGAGAAATAAACGACCATGTTTATTTGAGAGCTCCAGTTTAATTAAACAGAATTGTGTGTTTATGCACGTGCACAAAAAACGTACTGGGTGAGTAATATTCATATATTGTGACTGCGGCAGGTTGAAGCAGACCCACATCAAGCATCTTGTGCATTCTGAAGGTGATTCTTTGCGTTTCTGCACGCAAAACCTAATAATACAAAAAACAAAGCAAATTTATGATTACATATATTGTGCACTGAAAGCAACAAATAGTTAAATAGTTTAAAATAAAACAAATAGTTTTTTATCCAATAAAAAAACAAATCTATAGCCAGAGGTGTGAAGTCCAGGTTCAGATATTAAAAGTCCTCCTCAGTATTTTGTTCCAATCACCTGGATTTGCTAATTAGCAGTTTTTCAGCAGGAGATAGACATCAGCTGACTGAGGTCATGGGTGGAATAGACATATGGTCAAAGTGTATGCACGTTGTGCACACGCTACATAATGGCCAAGCTTGTGCCCTTAAAATAGCAAATGACTATCGTGCCACTGACTTTAGACTGGGTTTCTCCTGGTCAGGTTTCGCTGAACCACCCCCGGGAGCGCAAGTTCATTCCCTAATTTACCAATGTGCGTCTGTGGAGGGAAAAGTTCGCTGTGCACGGGTGCAAAATAGGAATGATACATCGTCGGCAAAGTCAATTGCATCGGGTGCAAGATAGGGCCCCTGGACTTTACAGCTCTGTCTATAGCTACATTTACACCGCAAAGACAGAGTCACTTGACGTATAGTTGTACATTCTCTTGTGCTGTAAAATATTATTTTATACTCATAAGTGAAATAATAAGCAGTTTGGAACATCTGTAAGCCAATCAGAATCAAGAATTCAACAATTGCTTATGGAAATATAATGCAAAGCGCATGGTTTTCAGGTCCAAAAAAAAAATTAGATGAAATGATCGGGCAACACAGTCTGATGAAATACCGTATCTAAGTAGAGGATGAGGGATCCTCGCTCTGACAGCACTTTGTCCATCTCAAATTTCTGAATGTATCTCTCCTTCCCTGTGGACAACTGAGGGCAAGAAAATGAGAAAAAATAGCAATTCATTATATGATCAAATGTCCTGTCTGTAGATGTTTATTAGAATCTTTATCTATTTACATATAAGCTACTAGAACTGAGGCTCCACAGGGCTTACAAGTTTTAGTTTCTAGAATGTAATTATTTACACAAATATGAGGCTTCACTGCATCAGTTTATCAGCACAATACCTCTTCAAGATCTTTGCTTTCCACTTTAAATCCCGTCGGTATGCCAATGTCCAGAATTGTCATGGTGGCATCGGTTTTATCACTTTTGTAGCTGTGAAGGACAGATCCAGAACGAATGTTATTAACAGGTTTTGTAGGTCTTAATTTTTCCGCCATAAACTGATCCTACATGTAAGGCTGCTTTCACACTAGAGCTTTTTAGTCTGCTTGATGTCAGAATTATTATATTGTAGTATAAAACAGAGCTGCTTGTCTCTGAATTATCTTTCTTTGAAGAGCAAGTTGCATCTGTGTCAGAACGGAGTGAAGTTTGAGTCTCAGGCCATGTTTACACGGAAACGATCTGAAGAGAAAACGCAAAAGTGGCGTTGTGTTATCACTTATTATTCTGCGTTTAGACGAGCGTTATGGGGGGGGATCTGCGTGCATATGGTGACGCAAAAGTGTGTGAAATTCAATGTAGTATGCACTCCAGGCGGCTAGGTGGCAATGTGAAGCACTGCCACACAACAACACCAAGTCTGTGTGCCTGCGTACAACCTTCCTTCTACTTCTCTCCCTAGTAGCACGAAATCAAAACACAACATGAATTGGTGCATCAACAATTTGAAGGAGGTAATTAAAACGCTTTCTCTGATCAGTAATACTATCAGAGAATATTTCCTACAACTGCTGAAAAGACTCTTGTATGTTTATCAGAGCTGTGAGGGCAACTTGAAGGTCCGACGTATGGAAATAATTCGAAATGTTTGTTGTTATTTTCCTGTACTGGCGCATGCCTGTGACGTAAACGCGTACGCGACGAGAGCAGATCGGTGCCTTCACTGTCTAGCAGAGTTTTGAGTTTTTACCCTTTAGAGAGGAACACGACGATAGAGCGTTTTTAAGATTTCCACTCTGGAGGGTGGTTTCTCTTTTTTGCATTTTTAAGCCCCAAAAACGCTGTCGCCATCTAAACGAAAGGCACATCTGATTAAATATCTTTACGTTTTCACCCGCGAGTGTTCTCATGTAAACAGGGCTTCAGCTGGAGTAATGGTGGTTACCAGCTGTTGCTAGTAATCGGGTTCATGACGCAAATGTACCGTAGTTGTGGGAAAAAGTAGTGCAGGATCGAACCTCCAACCAAGCAAACCATGTGTGAAAACAGCCTAAATGAGCACATGCTGATTATTTACAAATAAAAATGGTTTCTTGACATAGAAATAAACATATTAGGAACATATTAGGAAATGTTTTAACATACTAGAAATCCATAGTGAGCTTGTAAGTTTCAATGGCTCCGTCTTGTTTTGCTAAAGGCAAAAAAATTATAATAATTAACATAAAAATCCAACACACATTTTTCACTTTCTAAGTGAATAAACTCTTTGTCAATCTTACTTTCAAAGTCTTGCACCATTTTAACAGTCAGATCAAAGAGTGTACAGTCGGACTTCTTCTCAACAGGTCTGGCATAGTACAGTGTCAGAACCTGAAAAGAGCAGCACTTCTCAGATTAGATGTTCAAACGCTTTAATCTTGCTGTTGACAGTTTAAACACTCATGAACACTCACTGAGAGAGTGGCTGTTCCAGTTCCTTTAGCCGTCACATTGAAGTCCTTGTTGATCTCCACCTGTTGAGTGAACGCAGATGCACTCGAGTCAGCAGAATAATCAAATCCATGATGTAATGGAGATATCTGAAGACCTTATTATAGAGGCTGCTTACTGCCTTGACATCCAGCTCCCCCTTTCTGGACATAATGGGTGGAACTTAAATGTCCAGCCACACCCTAACTCCATCCTTACCCTATCCCTAAACCTAATAAGGTTAGGACTAGGGGAAGCTCCACCCATTATGTTTATAGAGGGCAAGCTGGACATTATTTGGCTCTGCCGTGAGCACCTCTTGGTTTATTGACTAAACACAATATTATTGACATAGACAACTAAATATGATGAATGACGAATAACATTACTATGATACAACAAATACATCCAATTGACACATTTTGAAGCAGGTTGATGAGTTTATCCTCACCTTGTCTGACCGTGTAAGATGCGCAGTGTCTCTTTTAATAGTAAATCTGACAGGTCTACTTCTTCCTGCCACTGACAGCTCCACGTCCAGATTGAAGTTTTGTCGGTCCTTCACCTGCGTGCGATACTCTGCCACGGCCTGGAACACCATGATAGTCGCCTGGAAAGCACAGAAAAGCATTCAAAGACAAGTTCTGCATCTGTTTATCACAGTCCGATGATGAGATGTTAGTGTACCTGTGTGGTGCCAGATCCACCATAATAAGACTGTTGTGAACGCAGCCAGTAAACTCCCTCTCCTGCTTTATCAAAGTCTTTGGCCTTCACAAGTGCCAGCACAGCATAGGCCGTCGCCTCTAGAGAGTGATGACGCTGTCCAGCGACAGTCCAAAGCCTACCGGCTGATTCAATCACAAAACAGGAATAATATTATACCGGTTCATACCAAATACCCAGTGTTTATTTTTGTTATAATATACATTTTTATAATACCGGTGTATGTCGGTCTTGCAAACCTTTATTAATACAAGTGTGTTTTTGTTTTGTATTCTGCAATATTCACTCATGACAGTAAAATAGGGCATTCTAAGTTAATTTACTGCAGTATTTCTTCTCTCAATGAGTAGAAAATGTGGTTAACATCCAGTCATGCTTGGATAAAAAAATACCGGCATACACCGTGAAACCGGTATAATTTTGCAAAATGATATGGATTTTTAGTCATACCGCCCAGCACAAATTTTTCCAATATTTTCCAAAATTTTCCAATTTACACTTGGGTTTGGGTTCAAATTGTTCCATGTTGTATAAAGCAAAACACTTTTTGATGACTTGTTACTGACCGTCTCCTTTGGTGGAATGTTGCATCAAGATATCTTTATTGAGTTTATCAGCATTGGCCATGGCGTAGGACGTCATCGCAACAGCGTAAGGATTGGTCAGTTGTGGAAGACGACCTTCCAAGAATACAACAGCCTTCTTGATACTTTCATGCAGACTCTATACAAGTGTGTGTAAGAGGTTAAACCCAAGAGAGGAAAAAATAATCAACTGTTAGTAATTTATAATTTAGTGTTTTTGATGAACAAAACCGTTGAAGAGCTAAACTTACACCAACTGATTCAGCACAGATCTTTCTGCCCTCTTGCATGGCAATCACAACAAAGGCTGTCAGAGAGGCATCAGCATCTATGCCTCTTACATCACCCTGTAATAAAGCACAAATAAGCAGTATCAACATCATTTTGCGGGCCTGTAAAAGCAAAATTTTTGAAAACGGGTTTCAAAGTGCAAGTTTTTGAAAACAACACCATCTCCGTGTAAACTACACAGATTTGAATTTGTGAAAGTTTTTTTTTTGTGTGTGTGTGTGAAAAAGGTGACGTCTTGCGCATTTGTATTGTAGTCATTTTCGTGGATTCGTGTGAAGAGGGATAATTTAATATGTACGCGAAAAATGCAAAGGAAAAACCTTTTTGTTGTCATGTAAACATGCCCTGAATCAGCAAATGTAGTCTGCTTTAAAATATTTTTTTACTAAGCCTATCAACCAATCAGTGGACAACAATTGAAACCATGCAGAACTTTAACAAGCTGTGAGATAGTGACAGTATTACGCATATCTTGCTTTGGTTCATAATTCATTCAAGTGTATTACACAACCACATATTAAATCATTATCCGTAATATGCCTCCAGGGGCTCAGATTTTGGAAGCAGTATGGAAACTTATTAATTGCATTTTACACATAAATTGTAGTTAAGTTAATCAGTCATAGTTAAGATTGGGTATCAATGTAAATTTCAGCAATTCCAATTCTGCTTATCGACTCCGATTCTTATCGATGCCCAGTTTAGATTCCAATATGGTTAAAAAAATGAAGTCAAACATTTAGATATCAAACATAACAGCAGCAGAGTTATTATTGCTGTCACTTTAAGACCTAATGTGTTTTCTTTCTCAACTGTTTTTGTTCACTTAAGACATAACCAATTGTATATACAAGGATATTTTGACGTAATTTTGTGTATTTGTCCGTTCAAGCGCAAGAAGACACAAAAGAGAGCTCAATTCAGTATTCGTGCCCTATATGAGAGGCAGCTTTTTGTGTGCGCGCTCTGGAAAGTGCGAGTTCGAGTGCGCACACAGAAATCGATAAGCTGAATCGATTCCAGAATTTAAATTGATTTTTGATTCCCAAACCTAGTCATAGTGACATTCAACTTACCACCATCTCCCCATGAATTACAGGTGAATCCTCTTTAAAGGAGCCGTCTGGGAGTTGTTTGTGGAGAACCAGCCACTTGAGGGCGCTGCAGAGCACATCTTCTCCTATAGTAGCAAAGTCATTGGCCATTGCGAAGACTTTGGCCACATATGCTGTCAGCCTTTAATAGACAGAAACAAATGCAAATTATTAACAAATAAATGTTACTAATAATTAGAATAAAATATGACGAGAGAAACTGGGCATGAAGATACATAAAACAAATAAAATTGATTGAAAGGAAAATACCATGTGCTGCTCGGCCTGTCTACCCAGGCAGCGTAGGATCCATCTGTTTTACGGTAACCCAGCTGCCGTTGGTAACCTTAATGCAAAATAAGTTAAAGAAAAAATATTTTGTTTATTATTTATTCAATTTTTTTCTTTTATTTAAAATCATAGTAAAATTCTTTACATCTATTGTATCCTGCTGACCTGTGTTGATATGGATAATGGCTTCATCACGGCGGTGCATGCCAACAGTCTCCCACTGCTTAGTGCTGTCCAGATAATGAGTGGCAATGACAGGAAGAGTCATACCGATCATGATCTGCTCTCCACATCCACCGGGCTGGATAATAAGGCGACCCATGATGTCTCCACCGATGGCCTGCTCAACTGTCTGAGAGATCTGTTCACCTGGAAGGAGGAAAGAAGAAATGTAAGCTGAGAATTCAGTTTTTGTTATCTTTGATGAGCTGAATTGATTGGATCATTGTGGTTTGCTATTGGTTGATCTCATGTGATTGACAGGTTGTCCTACCCTCTTGCTAGTTAATTTGGTTAAAGATTACAAGGGCATATTCATCAATGATCAGCACAGATAAATAATTTTTAATAAATACTGCAATATTCCATAAAAAATAGAATTGTCAATAGTCAAGAATTGTCTATTTTTGATTTAATGCTAACTTTAACATTCTTAAATGAGAATACTCGTTTAAACCGCATACACACAACCAGACATTTGACTGCACCTCACATTTTTGACATTATTGATACTGCTTTCAATCGTAATGTAACAGACCGGCCTATGGCCTATGGGACATAAATTAAGCCTTTAAATAAAAGGAGATTAATCTACAATCAATTGGTTACTGTGGCGAGCAGGACAAGGTCGAGGGCCGTGAGAGAACGGCGCAAGACCAGTGGCGTGATTGCTGATGAGCGACACCTGCGCGGCGCAACGGTCTCGTGTCTCTCACGGCCCTCGACCTCGTCCTGCTCGCCACAGTAACCAATTGATTGTAGATAAAGGCTTCATCTATCTTTAAACAAAACATGCATTAAACATTTAGAAATAATCACTAATTATAACTAGGGCTGTCCGTTAAACGCGTTATTAATGGCGTTAATGCAAACCCATTTTAACGGCGTCAATTTTTTTATCGCGAGATTAACGCCTAGCAAACTTTGTAGTTTTTTTCACATGCTTTTGCAACAACTAGTAACGTTATTAAAACTACAACACCACACCGGATCTAGACGAGAAACAAAACAACAGGCACGCCGCACACACTTGTTTGAGCTTGCGAACCGGCCAAAGAGTGGACGAGAAGCGCAGCGCCGAGCCGCGTCTAGGACAACTGAGCGCGTCTAGCATATCGGACGCGCACTTTCTCAGTTTATGGCCGGCAAACAAAACGCTGAATGGCGCCGCCGGTGTGTGTACTCTCAGAGAGAATAATGTGTTCCAATTTGAAATACGAGGCGCTGCGCGACGCGGCGCTTCTCGTCTGAACGTTACGTTTTGAGTGGATGAATGATGAGCGCGAGACGCCGAAATGCCAATAAGATTCTGAATGGAAAGTTTACTTTTAAAAAGTTGCCAAATGGTTCAATTGACAAGACCAAAGTGATCTGTGTGTTATGTCGTTGTGAACTGAGCTATCATCACAGCACGTCCAGTCCACAAGCACACACACACTGATGCGTTTCTATAACGTTACCTCGTCAGTATTTCTTTCACCCTTTTATTGATGGACAGTGTTACATTGTGTGAGAGATTATTTGCTCCAAGTGAGAATGTTAGTGTGGAATTGAACACAGTATATGCCAATGTTGTTTTCAATAATAAAAAAAACATTTGCACAAAGCAAGCCGATCCACTTTTCCATGTTGATAAGAGCATTAAAATGAGAAAAAATAATGGGACAAAAAGAAATCAAGAGACATTTAGAATAGATAAAAATGTGCGATTAATCACGAGTTAACTATGACATTAATGCGATTAATCGCGATTAAATATTTTAATCGTTTGACAGCCCTAATTATAACTAATAATCACTAATAATCAACATTCATGAAAACATATTTTTCCTTACCAGCAATTGAGATGAAGGTGTTAGCAGGAGTGTCTGGAACCCGATCCTCTGGTATTTCAGCTCTAATAACTATAGGTTCCTCCCCTGTTCCATTTGGGATGAGAAACAGAGAAGAACAGGAAGATGAAAGAAAGAGTGAGTTATCAGAGTAGTCAGATTTTGAATTGTTTTGGTGAGTATTGAGCAAGAAGAGCAGTTGATTGTGATCTCGATTGGCAGGAACTACACACTTTTTTTCATAGTTTGGCTGGTCCTGCGACTTATAGTCAGGTGCGACTTATATAAAAATTAATTCAGACTGAGATGAACCAAAAGAAAACATTACCATCTACAGCCGCGAGAGGGCGCTCTAGTTAGCGGAGATGTTCAGAAGCGACACCGAGGATGAAGCAAATTCAATGGATTCAGTGTTGAGGAATGAGATCGGGAGCTTGGTGAATTTGCTTACCGGTAACTTGTTGGACTCGCTGGCTTATGTTAATTTAGCCTATTCAGCCTCCCAGGTATATGTTATTTATGCTATTGTGTTGCTGAATAACTATTAATGTGTTACGTTAACATACCGGACACCTATTCAGCCTGTTGTTCTGTGTGCTATTGTGGAGCTGAATAACTTGCCTTTCCAGATTAAATGTCTGTTCTTGATCTTGGATTTTGTGAAATACATTTCTAAAAATGCAACTTATAGTCCAGTGCGACTTGTATATGTTTTTTTCTTCTCCGTGACGCATTTTTTGACTGATGCGACTTATACTCGGGGTGATTTAGAGTCCGGAAAATACGGTATATGATATTTGTGGATGTTTTTGTCTTGACTGGATAGAAGTAAACTGACATTAAATCAATGATTTTATGATGAAGTCTAAAGTTTCATTGGTTCACAGTAAATCTTACCATCCTTAACAGGATTGAGCTCCACGTTTGGTCTCTGTAATGGAATCAGCACACCCTCAGACTGAAAGAGAGAAAGAGAGTTAACTACCCGTGGTGCCCTAGAATAGATCATCTATTTAAAATATGAAAAACATCTATTGATTATTGTGTAACAAATGAACAGAATTCCCATCAGACGTACCACCACCTTCAGGGTCTTTCTCACTCCATCAGTGTGGACAGAATCATATGCTGCAGCTTTCACCTCAATCATGTGATTTCCCAGAGTCATGGGAATAATCACATATGAAACCGCTCTACTGGAGTCTTTGTCAACGGTTACTGTTGTTCTGTATTTGCCTTTCTTACTGGCAAAGCTGCAAACATGTTCTGTCTCCATAAACTCCACACGCACCTGTAAAAACAGGAGAGCGAGACACAAATCTCTTCAATATCTAGAGGATAGAAACTTCCTCTAAAGCAAATCAAATAAGAAAAGTGTGATAGACATTTCTGTTTTAGCAATGCTCAATATCCTACACCTTTTTTCAGGTTGAGAGCTTAAACTCCATGTATCCTGTCATTAGTAAATTATTTGACTTAAGCAGAAAGGTTTTAATGTATACCATAAATCTAAATGTATTTTTTTTATTTCAAATCTACCTTCTGCTTCTTTGGTGTATAGTTGTGAATAATGGCCTTGATTTCCAGTTGTTCACCGCGCACAGCTGAATAAGGGATCTTGAGGTCAATGAATAAGCTCTTAAAAACGATCATCTCCTCAGGTTCTGCCACACAGATTCCTTTGAGGAGGAACACAGACACACAGAAGGGTTTAAAGCAGCAGCTCCTGGATTATGATGTTTTTCAGACCATGTATCGTATGTTTGCAGCTTCATCTTACCAAGTGTTGGTGACAGACTGACAGCCAAGACCTGCCAGGTAGTGATAGAGTCTTTCAGGTAGATCACTTTATCTGTGACTGCTGCTGGACTGGGATATGAGAAAAATGCATTAAAAAGATTATACATTTTTAAGTAGTACTCTTCTAATGGTTGTTTTACCATTTAAATCTGTATCAGGCTAAAAAGCTTCATAAGCCAGGCAGCCTAAAAGCATTATGTCTTACCAGGACAAGATTCAGGTGTTTTCTAAATGTAAGCATATTAAGTACTGTTGTCTCACATTTTTTATTCTGCACTCGTTTCCATTATTTTGAAACTGTGTCTCCAGCTCTAATACTTCTCACTGGTCTGAAACCTACTCCATAGTTGGTTTGTTATTAGATATTCCCATTACTCATTTCCTATCAAAATTCATGAACGACACTAGTGGATATAATTTCATGTTGTTGATGTCTAATCCGTTTTCTTGCATCTAAAATTAATTAACATTATAGTGGGGATTAGTGCATAATATCCAAGATAATTAATTAACAATACATGGTCTTTGTTCTTTGCTTAGCTTTTGTCTATGAGTCTCATACTCACCAATCCTCACATAGATCAATCTCTTCCCAAAGCCAACTCTCAGGGAACTGAGTACGTGACACGATCTCCTCAGAGTCTGTATAATAGTCATCATCATCATCACCTGTTGTAACAAATAAAAACAATAACACATCAGATAACGATAATCAAATAAATTTCATCATTATTCTCTCTGATGACAATCCACTTTCATTATTATCCACAATTACTACTTTCAAAAGTACCCAATATTCAAAATACCAGTATCAATTACTGCCACCGGATTAATGCAAGCTGCTTTGACACAACCTTTATTGAAGAAGGCACTATAGGCCCCTTTTCAGTTAGTAAACATGGTGAAATTTTTTTGTGGGCGGAGCTTAGTTGGTTGCAGAACGATCCCTCTGGCCGCTTCACTAACGTTAATTTGCAAGTTTTATTAGCTTGTTTTTTAACAATGACTGGAGAAAATCCAATTTTATCTTAATGTGCAAGGTCACTCACTGTCCAGGACCGCGATTGTTATTTGCAAAAGTTAATTTTAACGGACAGAACCAGATTAGCCGACACGTACACGCTCACTCAATGATGGATGATCTGACAAGATTAACGTTAACGCTACCTCCGGATGAGAAGCTGACTTCTACACCTACCCGATAAAGAAACTGAGCGTAAAGAGAAACTGAGGGAATATACATCTTCAGATGCCTATAACTATGTGCTGAATGGTCACGTACAAGACTTGTGTGGTTCGACCCGAAGTTCTGCCGAGCCAGCACCAAGAAGACGACAATGTAAAGAGCGACATTAAGGTGCAATTTTAATGATGTGAATATTTTCTAGAAATAAAAATTCCAGATACAGCATATTCAACAACCAACAAGATGACATTTAATATTAATAATAATAATTTAAACTCCTTATTATGTAGCTGAATCTGTGCTGGTTTGTATTGGCCGCCTCCAGTTTTCCCTTTGTTTTGCCACCAGCTAACGCCGTGACGTAACTGTGACATCGGCTCGAAATTGGTCTATTGACTTGACTTTAATGTGGAAAAATGGACATGACAGTTGTGAGAGTGCCACCTACAGTTTGAGGGAACATCATGAAAATACTGTAAAACCTTTACATTTTGAGACACAGTACTGCACGAGATGGTAGAGCCATCTAGAAGCTTAAGGTATTGCAACAACCTTAATCAATTACTACTTACTGCGAGCCAGAATCATCTCCTCCTCTTCTGTCTTCATGCTTTTACGGGTTTTTATCTCTATGCAGCATTGCAGGAAGGCCTTTTTGCACTCTGGCCCATCTACGATGTAGGTGGCTCTTCGTTCACAGGTGTAGCCGAGTTTATTATCCCTCATCCCATCAAAGCAGCACTGCTTCTGTTCACCAGAGTATTGACCAGCTGAGAAGATAATGAACAATGAGGGAAGTAGGAGATCATGGTGGGAACTACTGGAGGGAAAGACGAAATTCCCTAAGGGCTCTGGATCTTTAACACTGTAAAAAAAATTAATAAGCCCAGAAGATCCTTTCTGATTTGAATGGCAAGAGTAAAATCTGAGTAAATTCCAGTTCCTCACCCAGTGTACTAGTGATCTGCAGGAGACTCTCAGCTCTTCGTTTTCTCTTTTCAGGAACGGGACACTCAGGCACTAGAGGACGATACATTTGAATCAATTTGCATATTGTAAAAAAATATGTAAAAGAACCCAAGAGCAGCGAGAGCTATTCATTAAACCTAATTATAGATATAGATATTCCAAAAAAACAGGTAACCAAGACGCAAAGAGCCAGACAACTCAGGTGAAATTTACAGTACAACATTCAAGACCAGACCAAAGGATGCAACCTTTGGGAATTTTTTTCAGTAAAAAAAAAATTACTTATTCTGGTGTCGGTTCCTCCTGCAGTGCTGGACTCAAACATCAGACCTGAATCAGTAAAAACCCCCATACTGTCCCTTCCACCTCCTGCCGTACAGCCGGTGTCATGCTTCTCTATGATGTCCCAGATCTAGAGGTCCAAAAAAGACACCAGTTACATGCGTTTTAAATCAGAGCGGATTGTGCAATGACGTCTGAAGAAGGTCCTTCACCTTCATCTGAGTGAGTCTGTTCTTGTTGAGGACATGCACAGCCTTATCAACCACCACCAGCCCAACTCTAGCTCCAGGATCTCCAGTTATCTGCAGCGTGACCTTATCTCCTGTGTCATAGGTATTCATCTTCTCCTTCACCTGAAGCTTGAGCTGTTAAACCGAGAGACACTGAATCAGATCTAGTTGATTAGCACGTCAAATATTTATTGTGATGGTTGACCCACCGTTCCCATGCACGTGTCCTTCACGTCGACCCAGACTGAATCAGACACCACCTCAGACGAGCCCACATGATAATAAGCCACAAAGCGGAAGGATGGCACCATGTCTTTGGTTACAGGAAGAGACAGAGTCACTAGAGATTGTCCTCTCCTCTTAAATCTGTCTGCTTGAACTATCTGACCTTTACTTAAGATCTGTAAATGAGACCGAAAAGACTTAGGCACTTTGTATGGTTTAAAAAAAAACACAATCTTGATATTGATACATGGTACAGATAAATAACAAATAACCATAATCTTTACCATGTATGTGTAATCTTGATCTTTGACATCTGGACTTTGTCCAGTGTTGAGATTGACTTTCATTTGATCACCGATCTGAAGCTCTGCAGTATCAATGCCGATGTGCATGTAGTTCTTGGAGTTTCCTTTGGGAACGTAAGCAATAGCCGTCATCGTCTTCACTGCCTGCTGTCCGTCTCTTATTTGTGGATCTTTGGTTTTTGCCTAAAATAAATATATTCTTGCTGATTCATAGCAACTACAAATAACTGTAAACAAACAGCTTGTTCCACATCATTTATTCTATGTCTTACAGTGATGTCCAGCCTGGGAGATCCTCCCGGAGTGTTGACGGTTACTTTTGCAATGCCGTTGGCTGTTGTTTGACCTCTGACCCCTCCAGGAGTGACCTCCACATCCACTCTATCAGCAGGAGTCTGGTCAGGATTTGTTACATATACCTTTTGTAAAACCAAGATAAAAAAAACATCAGCCATCATCATGTCTATTAATATTTTGTTTAAATTGTTCCTCTGTTCCTACAACCCTCCAGGTTTGTAAAGTAAATGTTTTATACCGAGATATCGAAGGGCATTCCAGGTTTGAAGAATTGTGGTGTTTTTTTGAAGTGGATGGTGTACGGTGACGTCACAATCTGAATGCCTCTTCTTTCTGCTTCCACCATTTCACTGCCTGAAACACACACACACACACACACACACACACACACGATTAGCCTCTCAAATACAATCACACAAGTGCATACAGATGTAGAGTCTCTGTTGAGTCTTACCACTTTCTGTTAGAAGACTGACTGCAACATAGATTGATCGTCCAACCAGCTGCTCAATGTCTGGAAAGGTCTTAGTGATCATATCCCTGGTCAGTTCTGCAGCACCTTCTCCTTTCATTATCTATTCATTGTGAGAAAGACATTAACATCAGTCTACAAGACAAGGTAAATAATGTATTTAATGTTTTTAAGTCGTCCTCTTGGAGAAGAGAAATGAGATTGATTCCAACTTGTAAACGGTTTAATTTCTCTCACCTGAACTTTTTGAAGAGACGAATCAATACTTGTTTTCTTCTCACCGTCCATCACACCAAACATCACAAATGCATTTCCTTCCACCTTCTGTCCAAACAGATACCTATGAAAGCACATACATTTCTGCTGTAAAAACTGAACGGTGACGTCAACAGTGCTTGATTTACATCCAGTTTCAACACAATGCATTTCAGTCATATTAAACAATACGGTATATCTAAGTTTAATTAAAAATAATGTTACCACATATTAGGCTACCTGATGCATTTTAAAAAGTAAACATAGGTTATGCATTCTGGATAATAAGTTACTATAGTACTATATAAGTGTATTTATAAATTAACATTAAGCAAGATTTGTTTGATGGTTTATAATACCTATTGCAATAATTATCTGAAATGTTACATATTTTATAGTGTAGATCTACCGGGAAGTGCCTGAAACAATACTAATACTACCAGTAAAATAGAGAATAACCACAACTAAAAAAAATACGCCCTTGGACTGAATCCATGTGTACTAGATGCGGGCCGGATCTGGGCCGACACTATGTTGCTGTCTGGATTAGTTGATATGGAAGTTATACTATCTCAAACACACTGGAATCACAGGACCAAGTTTTAGTTTCTCATTTTACATTATTTCAGTTAACATTCAAATATATTTTAAATCAGTGTGTTAACACATCATAGATTTATTTTCAATAAAATTAAGCAGAACATATGTTGGTTTACTTGGCATCAATGTCGACTGTCAGGCTCTCGTCACCCACATAGAAGAATAACTTTCCGGGTTTTAATTTCACTTCAAATGTTGGAAGCACTATAAACCAAACCAGAGAAAAACAAACAAATAAATAAATACATTATTTTAGTTATCACATTTTTACACAACATACAGTTTTCTGACACACATCTTACCATATTCTTTGACCTCAAAGTCAGCAGTAAATGCCTCCTGAGGGGTGTTGGTGAACCGCGTGACCACCTTCCAAATCCCAAGACTAAAAAATACAGAACACATCCAGAAACATACACACGTCTGATTTCATGACATCAAAACAGACATTAACAGACCATGAACAGGATTTTGCTGCTGTTTATTGATAAATCATTATCCAGTATTGTCCTGAAGTACACACCAGGGTTCCTCAATTAGTTTTTTACCGAGAGCCAAATTATTTCAACAATACATAGCCAAGGGCCACTGACCTCAATGTTATGAAATGCCGTTTGATGTTATCAGTTTTACAGACCGACGCGGTATGCATGCACAAACCACACATCGGCTTTACGTTGTGGTCCGTCTATTTTGTCACTACGTCTCTTTTCCTCACAATTGCGATGCGTTCTCTGTCAGACTAAAGGCCCATTCACCTCAACAACAAAAGTATAAAGAGATAAGATAACAATATTACATATTATTGTCCATACCAACGGACAATAAAGTTATTCTAAGCTTGCACTGCAGTTATGTCTGCTGCTTTAAATGCTTGCGGTGGATTCTGTTTGGCTGTCAACCAATCAGAATCAAGCACGTAAACTATGTTTTTATAATCTGTCTTTTAGTCTATGCAGTTTTCAGTTGATGAATGAACAGAACTTTATAGAGCGCCTCCCATCAATTAAATCACATTAAGCTTTGAGCTTTTTTTATGAAATTCAAACAATAAATACTGTTTTGGCGCTCTTTAATGTGGTTTGATGTGTAGATCACTATTGCCTCCTCAGATCAAGTGAAGCTGCAGTGCGGAGCACGTTCTTCCGCTTTACTGTTAGTAACGGCACGAAATGAATTAATGAACATCAGAAGGTATGTTAAAAGATATGGTACAACTTACCAAAATCCGTATCATGTCTCATTTAATCGTTCGATCAGTGTTTCAACCGCGGAAAGACCGTCAATAAACCACTTTGAGAACATTAAACACCGTGCAATTTAACAATGGATTTAGAATTATTAGAAATATCAGCGATTTCACGCCAGCAACATGATTACAGTGATGTTACACATGACAGAAACATTTGACTTCAGCGCACACCCTCGGACCAAACATTTGTCTCTCGTGGGCCGCCTATTGAGGAACCCTAGCATAGACTGATAAAATGTGTGGTCCATTCACTGTCAGTCCTGTCAGCGTTTCACACACACCTGGCAACCTCAGGAATGGCGTATTTTCCAGACTTCATCCCTTTCACTGGATATATCTTCTCTGATGAAACTGTGATGTTTTGTGGATTCTTCAGGAACACAGAAATCAGTATTAACACTGTGTTTGCTGAGATCATCAGTCACATATGCATTACAGCTGAAATGTCACGAATTAATGAATATGTGAATGTATGTGTGGTGTGTGAAGTGTGTACCATGATCTCCACCGTGACTGCAGACTGACTCAGGGGTTTCAGGTTGGGTGTCAGAGAGAAAATCCTGTATTGAACTGAAAGAGATGTCAAAGCAAAAAAATGAAATACTTTGTTTAAAAGTTTTGACTGCTTGTTATTCATTTTTTACGTATTTGAGACACTTGCCAAATGCCATTCAGTGAGTAAAAAATATATATATATAATACCATAAACAACTTTTTTTATTGTGCATTATTATAGCCATTATAGCAACAAAAATCCAATAGGCTCGTAACGGTTGAATACACTGTAAAATTAAATTTTTTACGGCATAGCTTATATTCCAACATATATTACACATGCTTTTTTTAGTTTAGCTTGAGGCAAAATTTAATTTATTATCACTTCTCTGTGACCTTTCCAAAAAGCAAATGCAGCCATTTCGTGGAACAATCCAGAGGCCATTCACTCTCCATCTGTCCTATATTTAATTCCTAGTAGGCCTATATGTGAAAATCTAGCTACACAATCTTTATGATGTCATGCAGATGTAACACATTTAAAGTTCAGATTGTGTGTTAATTCACTATATTTTCCATGTTGTCAGCACTGAATCGTACCTGAGCTAGCAGGCGTGTAGATGGGCTTGTCTGTCTGTACAAATATATATCCAGACTGGAATGAGACCATGACCACTTTCTCCAGGGTTTTGGATTGAAACTGAGCTTGTAGATACACATACTGCTTCTCCAGAGGATCATCAGAGAAGAAGTTCTGATCATCAGGGATCTAAATAACGGGAAATAATTTAGTCCTT
Organism: Phoxinus dragarum; assembly: GCA_033366665.1. Taxonomy (NCBI): domain Eukaryota; kingdom Metazoa; phylum Chordata; class Actinopteri; order Cypriniformes; family Leuciscidae; genus Phoxinus; species Phoxinus dragarum. The sequence continues at coordinate 93,529 of JARPMJ010000389.1, read as the reverse complement.
TGCAAATTTAGAAAAAATAAAAAAAGTAACAATTTACAAACTGAATTGTACAAGTGTAGATGATGAATGACACACTTGTACAAAATGACAAAAAATGACAAAAAAAAAAAAAAAATGTAAAAGTGGCATTACCTTTATATCTGTAAGGATCTGGTAATTGTTGTCTGCAGTCAGTTTCACTGTTTTGGTCAGTATCTCCTCGTCTTTCTTTGGGTGGTTCTTCACTGTGATCTTTACATCAACAGGTACTCCAGAGTAATCCTGCGCCTCCACAAACACGTTCTCTGAGGAACCCACTCTCAGCAAATTAGGAGCTGACAGAACAAACCTGAGGAGATCAAATCACAGCGTTTGAAATCTTAAAAACAGATTATTAGTAACTCTATGAGCAAACGGTGTGTTCAATACTCACAGCGGGTCACACAGTGTGAGGAGGGGTGAGGAGAGAAGAACAACAGTCAGACACAGCAGCTTCACCTCCATCGTGTCTGTCTTTGTGTGTGTGTCTCTGTGAACCTGCAGCAGTTCAGATTTATACCCGCCTCCGTGACCCTCACAGTCCAAACCGCTCTCTCTCTCTCTCTCTCTCTCTCTCTCACTGACACCCCTCTTCCCATCATGGCTATTAGGCAACATGTTTGGGAAGGGGAGGATCTTGGAAATATTTTTTTGCAGGATTTCCAAAATTACGAAAGAAGCGCCAATAATTGCACTTCAAATATTGTGTTTATTAGTATTTGTGTGTGAGGGAAAAACTTATGACAAAGTGTTGTGTATCAATATCATGTGCATTTGTCAGCTACCATTAGTTATTGTTTAAACATGTTTACATGCATCCCCTGCAAACTCAAACCAAAGAAATGACATACCCAGACTATTATGGTTGCAATACATGAACCCTCTGAACTATAGGCATAATTTCCTTCCTTAAAGAAGATACTTGGTAGATTGCATTCCAAAAGTCCCAAATAAAAATATTCATTAGATAACTGTAAGTGTCAGCCGTACTGTCATTATGTGTTCATGAGTCTGAAATACACTTTACTCATGTAACATAGATGCAACTACTGTGAAATAAAATCATGTTTCAGTGTGTGTGGTCTTTCCTTTCTTCATGGAAAGCAGTAGAAAGAGAGATGTGATCAAACTCAAAGAGTTTGAGAGTCCTCAGCAGTGCATTTCGGATTTCTCATAAATCATTATGCTTCATGTGTAAATACAACCTTTGGTAAATTGGCAGCTGCTCTATTGATCTTCCAGGGGTCGGGAGAAATATTGAACAGTGTATCTTCATGGAAATGTGCTCAAGCTGCTCTGGAATGAGGTTTGTTGACAAATGTGTTTTGCTCAACATTTAACTTTTGTAACACTGGCAGGAACAAAAGAGCTGGCAAGTGTAAGGGTTTATTATTGCAAACAAACAAAACATAAAGAACTAAGTGCTAAGGAATACAAAGCTCCAGTGAACATGAGGATCAAAAGAACATCAGCATGTACAACAAAACACAAGGGCTATACAAGATAACAAGGGCTAACAAGGGACAGGTGAAGGCGATTAGTTGCTATGTGAACAAACAAGGCTAACTAGAAACTAATAAGGCAGGCAATGAAACAGGAACTTGACACAGGAACGATGCAAACAAATGTGTCCACAAGACAAGACTGTATGACAACTGTATACATTAACCAGCAACATTATCTTTCCCTCAAAATTCATTCACCTATATTCTTTACAACTACATGAAAATTAATGTTAATGATATTTTAGAATGTGCCTTGTTGTTGCTCCAGGGAGTAACAAAAAGTGAGGTGTTGTAACTCTAGACCAGTAGCTTATTTCTATGATCACCAATTAAAAATGAGCAACAGCACATGACCACCACAAACCTCCAAAAGTCAAACATGTACAGACACTCTGTTAAAAGACTTGTAAAGTCAGTCATTATCACAAAATAAACAAAAAGGTAAGTACAAATAAAAGGTGATCATGTTACGCCTTGAAGAAATTTATTTTGTAGCCTAATGATAAAAATGTGCACTGATTTTAATTTAAAAGAAATAACCTATCACTTAGCCTAGATTAGTTTAAGATCAGTTTTAAGAACAAAATAGTCCAGTACTGCATACAAATAATAGATATAACAAATAGAGGAACACTGAAAGTGCAAGAACTTTAATCTCCAATATAAGTAGCCTATGTCTTCCTCAATTTTTGAGTTCTCTCTCGAGCTCGTGTGATCCCTACCAGTGCGTTGTTTTCCCCAGCAATGTTTTACTTCTTGTTTCAACTGAACATGTTTTATCAAAGGTTTTATGTTTACCATAAAAGCAAAAGCAAATTTCTCTAAAACCTGTAACACAAGATGGCATAAACAAAATATATATATATATATAGCGGGACACTGCGGAGGAAAACAAAGACATGGAAATAGTAGGCTAGTATTGTAAATTCCAGAAACGCGTGGTGGTCACATTTAGGCTTTCATTCCCTCTTCACAATCTTCAACCGGCTTATGGAAGTAGGCTATAATATGCCTATTATGAATCCTAAAAAACGAAGGAAAATTTATGACAGACAGATCATTTTACAGCTGGATCTTGCGAACGCCACGACTAAGCTCGACAAGGAATTTTTAATGAAATTATACATTTTTGGTAAACAGTTTTGAAATGGGATGTGGCGATGGCATAATAATTATTTTTGATTTACCGACGTAATGACAAAAAAAAAAAGTCTGTTTATAATCTGTCTGATATTGGAATTGTATGAGTTCAGGCTACGTGACATACATTCTTAGGCAGTGTAAGGATGAGTTTGTGTGAGCGCGAGCTTTGGAAATAAAAAGTGGGTGGTGAGATTCTAGAGTGAGTTTCACCTGAGTTTCGTGAGTGGAACAGAACAGGTAGAGCGAGTTCACGCGCTTCCGGACGCAGGTGAGAGAAACGCCGTCATGCGCGCGCGGATCAAACGAGGCAGCGTCGCGCTCTTCGCTTTCACGCTGAGGTCGTGAACGTTTTTGGATTAACATTAATAATATTGACAACAATTCCTCCGCTGGATGTCATAAGATTTTCTCAGGTGAGTTTTTCTCTTTCAATCGGATGGTTATTCCTCTTAGGCTACTCAGTGTGTTTTGAGAACAGCTCGTCAAACCGGCTGCGCCTCCGACATTCCGTGACTGACTGACAGACATCACGAGGAGATAAAGCTCATTTATCCTCAGACCTGTCTGCTTAAAAAATACTTTTATCTCCAGGAAATAGTAATCCTTACACTTGAAATATCTTTTTAATAAATGAAGTACCGTAATTTGTAAATAATATAGGTATCATTATACCAGGTATCAAATGACAATAATTTGATATCCAGGGAAATGTTTTGACGTGTGTAAATTATGTAGTAATGCGATAGTGAGGTAAACTTTGTGTATACTTTAACTTTTAATGTTAAGCTGCCGTGCTTGACATTAGTTTTGTTGGTGCCTGAGTATAAATTTGACAGGATCACTTCCTAAAGTCAGTTGAGTGTTTTTTTCTTCATAGTTTTGATGACATTCTAAGAAAAAAACCCTATATCGGCTAACACCTGAGCATTGGTACACTGGTAGTTTGTGTTAATTACAATCATGGTAGTGACCAAAAGGTGTTATGATGGTGATATATAACCTATGGTACTTTTCAAGGTGTGTTCACCCAAAATGTAAATTCTGTAATTTTACTCATCTTCGTGTCATTTCCAAACACAATTAAAGGAAGAATCGTTGTGTACTGGTAAAAATTAATGAGAATTACTGAGGCTTTCAAGCTCAATGAGGATGCAAAAACACAATTCCAAGTTAAGTCATATATGTTTTTTTTCGAGGAACAGACAAAAGTTTGAGTCATTTACTAAAAGTCACATGGCTTTGGAACGCTGGGTTTTTGTGGATGTCCTTGTAATTGTAGGTCAGTGTTGTTCTCCCAAACTAATAATTAACCTCATCAGTCCACCGCCGAACAGTGGACCCTTTTTACACTGTCTTCTCATCTGTTAATGTTTGTGTATTGAAGTCACATCTCACCTCTTGCTCTTTCTCTATAGGTTAGAGTCTCCTTCCAAAATGACCACGGTGTAGACACTATTAACCAGGTACTTTGCCTCTCGCACGCACACGGATGCTCACATCTTGTGTCTTCTTGAACAGACACACCCTTGGAACACATATCTATAGATCTTCTCAGTCTGTGTTTGTTTTTACATGTGCGAGTTAGGAGCATCATGAGTTCGGCGAGCGTGTCGGGCCTGTTCATGCCGGTGTTGTTCCTGCTGGCTCTGGCCGTGGTTCTGTTCTCATGTGTGCTTCGTAAAAGGAGGCAGGTGGAGGGATCATACCAACCCAGTGCAGAAGAGCAGAAACAACAAGCCAAGAACAACGGAGTCGAGAAACCCGGTCTCGCTCTCCCACTGCCCAAAGAGGAGAGACTGATCTGAACACAACCCTCAAAAGATGCTCAGGTGAAACCATACACCACTGGTAAACCTAAACAGAGCTTTCATCATAATGGACCATTGCGGTTTATACAGAGTCCAATCGCCATGCCAGACGTACACATGTGTGCAGTCCTAACAGACGAGGATCGTCTGAAATGGGTGGTCGGTATTTATTCAGCATTTTGGACAGATACGAGAATGCTTTCACTCCCTAATGCACTGTTTATAGTTGATAAATGAATTCAAGTATGCCTTAAAAGAGGTCGGGGTATCTGAAGACATTTACCTAAAGTAAAGAAGTCAGATGATTTACATGGACGGCCAAACCAGTTTTTGTTTACTTTATTTGTACTCCTTTTAAGTTTACCCACCTGCGAATCCATGTGAAGAAGACACACACCAGCTTTACCTCTAAAATAGATTAGCATTACCGTATTTAAATGTCCACAAAGGAACTTTGTTGCAGCTCTTTCAAAGGTAGAGAGAAGAAAAAAAAATGTATATTGCACTTTGCCAAATATTGTTTTGTTATGTTTGCATTTTTGTAACGTATCAGTACTAGGATGTTGTTGATCATAACAATGTGATGAAGTAAATGTGGTTGATTCATTAAAATGCATCTTTGCGTTAAAAACCTCGTCCGCATTTCCTTGATTCAGAGCAAGTAGATGAGATGTCATGTGGACCGTTTCTGTCAATGTTTGCTCTCTGATAAGCCTTTTATAAATGATTAAAGATATTTGGATGAAAGGGGTTGAACTTGCTTTATTTGTCAGAACTGGCATTGATGACATTAGTTACTTTTTTAAAGTTAATATTTAAAAATCAAAATTGACCTTAAATGCCTTTTTTCTGGTCTGAACGATTGATCAGTGTACATTTATTCCAAAGGGGGTGAAATGTCTTACACCAAAATGTAATAACTTGCACTGCCTTTGAATCGACTTTCTTTATTGACTGACGTCAGCGCTAAAGTTTTAACCAACCGGTACATGAGGCGTTTCATGAAGTGAGTGTCTTTTCCACAACCTTAAGTATAGTATAGAACGCCAACTTTTCACAAGATCAAATCAAAACCCAGTGCATAAAATCAATTTGGTCTTGTTTGAATCAGAAATGTTGCTTTACAAAAATCTAAATGTGTTGCAAGTGTCTTTTCATGTTGACTCAAAATCTGAAAGTCATTTTTACTATCGTTTTACTCCGACACACTTGATCTCTGATGCACTAATGTTCGAATCTCTTCTTCAGCTCCGAGACCTTAACGGGAGCCTGGTCTTGCTCTTGTGGAGTTGACGTAACGGGTGATTTTGCACTTTGTTCTTCGGTCTGCACTCCTGTTTTTGACCCCATATTGATTTTGAAGGTTCTGATGGGAGTTTTCATGGAGATTTCCCTTCCTTGGGAAGCAGAAGAGTCAGGCAAGGACCTAGACCGTAACAGAGCTACGGTAGACGAGACTTTCGGCGACGAAGGTTCAACCCTTTTCTCCTCTGGCTCTTCTTCTTTGTCTATCTCTACGTTGAGGGCGACGGCGGAGGCGATTCCTCCATTTGCAGGTCCGCTTGACCCCAAGTCATTGGTCGTCTTTTGCTCTTTCTGATGATCCTCTTCTTTGTCAGGTTGTGTCTCTATTTTCGCTTCAACTATTGTCTGGGTATGCAAGCTTTCCTCCATTGTCTCTGTTTTCTCTTCAACTATTGTCTCGGTATCCAAGCTTTCCTCCATTGTTCCATTCATTTGTCCATCTTTTTTCGAACATTGATCCTCTTGCACCTCTTGAGAAACCACTTCAGGAACCAGAGAAGCATCTTCTAAACTGTGCAGATCTGAACACAGACTTTGCCCTAACTTGTTCAAGTCCTTCTCTAATTTGTTAAGCTCATTTTCTGGCCTCTCAATCATTGGATCAGACTCCTCCCTCTCCCCGCCAGGCTCCTCCTCCTCCCAGCTCATAAGACTTCCGCTGTTTCCAAAAGACTGGCTCAGACTCTCCTGACTTGGTGTGGTGTAACTCTTCTGAAAGAGAAATGATATGGTGAGTGTGTGTGGACAAGTGTATGTTGCAATTTTATTTTTAACATGTGAATTGTATTATTTTTAGACAAAAACGAACAAGAGGAAAAGTGATCTATTACACTTAACAACAGTGAGGAGTTTTATATATATATATATATATATATATGAGGAACAGCTGATAGTGGTTCACTCAATTTTAGTTTGTTGGAGATCAAAGTGTAAAAATGCATCAATTAAAATGAAAGAAATGTTAAGTCAAGCAGAAATTAATAATTTTAAAGAAAAAACATTCTCCATTGTGGTACAGGCATATGACAACAATTCCCTAATTCATTTACATATTTTTTTATTAGAGCTATTTTATTCCATAAAAATATTCCACTGTTAGAACATATGCTGCATAACATAGTTAAATACCTTCTGACTGTGTGGTTATGGGATAAAGACTGTAATGTGGCGTGTTTGTTGCAGGTTGACCGATGCCCCGTTTAGAAGGATTGTGTGAGACGAGTGAGAGGATCCAGGCCTTACATGTCTGATGAAGTCGCTGCTGTCGGAGCTGAAGAGGTCGAGGCTGCGTGTGCCGTACAGTAAACCCGGCTCTCGGGAGCTCTGAGCGCTCAGGGTGTCGAAGATCTCCCCGAGCAGGTCCATCTCCTCCGGGTCAGCCAAGAGGGAAAGCTCATCCTCATCCTGTAAGTCGCTGGTGCCAGAACACTGCTCAGCACTTTCTGTTACACTGCAAAGGGGGATGCGTTTTAAAGAGACACATTAAAGGAATAGTTCACTTTAAAATGAAAATTAGCCCATGGTTTACTAACCCTCAAAACATCCTAGGTGTATATGACATCCTTCTTTCAGACGAATACAATCAGAGTTATATTAAAAATGTCCTGGCTCTTCCATGCTTTATAATGGCAGTGAATGGCCGTTTCTGTTTTGAAAGTGTAACTTGCGTTGTAGTTGCTGATGCAGTGATGGTTACATTAGACTTTTACAGAGAGTGTTTCACAAAATTAGTCCAGAAAAATCTTAAGTAACTGGTTTTTGTAAAACATTGTTTAAAAAAGTATGATGTAAATTATATTTTACCTTAATTTTAATTAATTAATCATTTTAATTTAATTTTAATCTTAATTTTTGGCAGACGCTTCTGCCAGTCATTGACCGTTTCTGTTTAAAATGTATTTAAAGCTGCAGTCGGCAGGTCTGGCAGATTGAGTGGACTAAGCCAAAGTTTTGAATGTTTACAACTCTCATGCCCCTCCCCCACTACCACCGAGCACCCTCCCATCGAGTTTGTGCTCGTCAGTGTGTGTGTACCCGATTTTCTGTGAACGCTTGCCCGTCTCTTCAGCATCGATCAACACCATGGAGTACTTACCATGTTTTCTTTTCCTTGGTTGTTTTGGACCTCCTAGCTCTGGTTGTTAACCGACGAATTGGAAACTTGTTAGTAGATTTTCTCTCCGCCATCACGCTTCGTACAATCCAACACACCTGCGAACTTCAGGCGTGTGCATGTGATATTGTAACGTGTGCGAGGGGGGATCTGTGGCGTGTGCACGAACTGTGATTGACAGTCATATCTCACACCCCCCTGTGCTGACTGGACCAGAAGAACCGGGAGCGGTGGATTTTTGCAAAACAAATAACAGGCTCCAGGTGGAGGTAGAAGCGCAGTTTTTTTTTCTAAAACTAGCTGATTTATGTTGTTCTGTCGGAGCATAGCTTCAATTTCAGTTTAAAAAAAAATCTTGCCGATGGCAGCTTTAACTGTTATTTCATTAATGGTAATTGTTGGGAACCATGTGCTGCCATGCATTTCACAGTTGTTATTTTTTTCAGGGTTTTTTAAAGTGTAAATTTCCCCAACTGCACTAAGAGACTAATAAAGAGTTAGAGAACCTTTATACAGGGGCTTAACGGTTCTTTGTATGGCAGTGGTACTATAACATGTAGCACGTCAACCACTGAAGAACCATACTGGGCTTAACAGGTTCTTTTGTGTAAGAAAAAATATCCATATTTAAAACTTTATAAAGTCATATAACTAGCTTCTGGCCAAACGAACATACAGATTCGACTTAAGTCTAAGTGCAACTTATGCGAGTAATGCGCCGCACTGCTGATATTTATGCTATGGCATGATGCACTATACGCTTGTAGTAGCAGTTTTTAATTTTTTTATTTCTTATTTTGTTTTCTCAATGATAATATATGAATGCCATGTGTTCTGTATTTTGAGCTTTATGTTGTAACGTTGATACAGCTGTAAAACTATGACACTGAGAAGACCCCAGGCTAGGGAGGGGTTGAGGCCACCATGGGGGTCCTCAGTTCCTGCCCCCTGGGGTGGGTGTTTAAAGAATGCTTTGATGAGAACATTATAAGACTCCAGAAAAACAACTATCTTGGTCTCACTCTGCCTGCAGACTGTCTGTGAAGGCTGGGGTTTCTCACCCCAGCCTGCAGCTGGCCTGTGTGGCTAGACTGGGAACTATTCTGCAGAATAAATGTATATTTTCTTTTAAATACAATTTGAATATTGACGTCTCTTTTGCCTGGGAATGCTGCGTTTGTTAAATATTGTTTTGCCACAACACGCTACTTCTGACGTCACAAGTTGCGCAAGTTGTGCTTTAGGCATAAGTTGAATCTGTATGTTCGTTTGGCCGAAAGCTATTTAAATGCATGGCTTTGCTTCAGAAGGTCTTTATTAACCCCCCGGAGCCGTGTGGAGCACTTTTATCATGGATGGATGCACTATGGATGGATGCACTTTTATCATGGATGGATGCACTTTTATCATGGATGGATGCACTTTTATGGCCTTTCACAGAAACGGAAAACACAAACGGCCGTTCACTGCCATTATAAAGCATGGAAGAGCCAGGACATTTTTTTATATAACTCTGATTGTATTCGTCTGAAAGAAGAATGTCATATACACCTAGGATGGCTTGAGGATGAGTAAATCATGGGCTGATTTTCATTTTTGGGTGAACTATCCCTTTAAACGGCAAAGCTTCGATGCATGTGTTTCCTCTCCTCTCACCTGTCCTCATAGGTGTCGTCGTCCTGTGTCTGTTCATCTGTGTCCTGGTTGCTGGGGTGTTTACGTGCTGGCCGTCGTGGTCGAGACTGAAAAACGGCATAGAAAGTGTAGGGGGGGAAAAACAGCATATTTAGAAAGTGAAGTGCATGTGCTGTACTGTGAATGAACACAAGGTGGAGCCAAACTGCTACAGTTTTCACACGGGTGAATTAGAAGATATTTGAAATGGATATTTCCCAAGTTGCTGCCTTAGATGCAATAAAATGTTAAAACTGCATTGATTTTTATATAATATTAATGTATGTAGGGCATGTGCTTTCAGGTGTCACTCACCCTGCCAAAGTGCTGTGTGATTGGTAGACGGTTCTGAAGGCAATCTGATTGGATGAGGCGATACGTGTGCGTTCCACACACAGACCCGCCTCTCTGTAGCATGGTGGATTCTGTCTGGTCCTGAGAGGGAAAATCCAAAGGTCCAAACATAAACACACACACGTGAATTAACTCGCTTGTTTTTTGCTCAAAGAGGAACCACATGCAATTTACAGAATATAAACTCACCTTTGATGACAGGAGGTTTTTCAGCCCAAATTTACTTTGATATTTGCTCTGAGTGAGATATTAACAGATTTGCGTCATGCATGTACAACAAATATGGAAACTTTATTGATGGAGATTATGCAATATTTAATCATGCACAACAGCACATTATAAATGAGTATAATAGAAATATAAATTACAATATCTTTCAAAAGTTTGGGGTCAGTAAATTGTTTTTTTTTTTTTAAAGAAATTCATTATTTAATTCAGCAAGGATGCATTAAATTGTTTGAAAGTGACAGGACAGACATTTATAATGTTACAGAAAAATTCTATATTAATTAAATTTGAACTTTCTATTCATCAAAGAATCCAGAAAAACTAAATGTATCAGTTTCCACAACAATATAAAGCACAACTGCTTTCAACATTGATAATAATCAGAAATGTTTCTTGAGCATCAAATCCTCATAGTATTAGTAGATTTCTTAAGGATCATGTGACACAGAAGACTGGAGTAATGATGCTGAAAATTTAGCTTTGACCACAGGAATAAATTACACTTTACTATATATATATATTCACATAGTGATATTCTGAAATATTATTACAATTTAAAATAGTTTTTTTTCTGTTTTAACGGCATTTTTCATCAAATAAATAAAGCCTTGCTGAGAAAGAGACTTCTTTAAAAAACATAAACAATTTTACCAACCCCAAACTTTTGAATAGTAGTGTGCATACAGTATGGACTCACTGCTTTGTTAGCTGTAGACTTCCATGTCACGATCAGGGCTCCTCCCCCTTTCTGTAAAGAGTTTTTTTTTTTTTTTATCCAATTTTGTGTAAAAGCAGCTTTTGACTTTTGATCTACTGTACTTGATCTTGATCTTTTTTTAAATTTTTTTATTAATCATGTAGATATTCTGTGCATACTGAAAACTCCCATAGTGTGCCTTGTATACACACTGCAGATATAGTAAGAGTAGTGTGATAGTCTGCCAGAGTCACATCGTGTCTGTAGTAAAACGTACCTTTAAATTTCCCACCCATTGCCGACGCAGTTTAGAGGCACCTGAGAGGAATCACGAGCAGAAGAGTGTTAAAATGAGCACCCAAATAACCGAACCTGACTCTCTGATTAGCATAAATACACACCCGATGAAGCTCCGCACTGAAGCACCTCTTCCTCAAACGCGTCCTCCGGCTCTTTTCCCTGGTTCAGCATTTCCAGCCGGCCGTCAATGAACTGAGAACAACATGAGATTATCGTGGAAGATGATATCGTGCCATTTGGTTACACATTTAAGCATGTTTACATATCTTATTTAAACATCTTAAATATCGTAAAGTTCACATTTAATTTCACATCAAGTTAGAATATGATGATGCACAAGTTGCCAAACTATTGTATGACTTCAGAAAACTTTAAATATAACATTTGGCTACATTTTTAAAGGATTTATTGTGCTCTTTTTGCAGCTCAATGCAAACGACCAGCTTGAACATTCTTCAACACTTGAAAGAAAGAAAAAGCAAGTGTGTTTGGATCGGTGTAAGGGTGAGTAAATTATTCTTGGTTGAATTATTCCTTTTACTGGATTTTAACTAATTGATATCACCATATTTCCCCCAGTTGATTAACAAGTTTTGTTTTCTTACCTTTTTTTTTTTTTTTTTTTTTTTTTTTTTTTAAGTGCCCCAGTTATGCTATTTTAAATGTTCCTAACTTTTTTTTTTCTGAGTTCCTAAAAAGTTTTGGACATTTGTTTTAAATGATTTTTTGTGATTGGTCTACTCTGCTCTGATTGGTCTGATGGCTCAGTCTGTTGTGATTGGTCTACTCTGGTCAGATGGCTCAGTCTGCTATAATTGGTCTACTCTGCTTTGATTGGTCAGATGGCCCAGTCTGTTGTAATTGGTCTACTCTGCTCTGATTAGTCAGATGGCCCAGTCTTTTGTGATTGGTCTACTCTGCTCTGATTGGTCAGATGGCCCAGTCTGTTGTGATTGGTCTACTCTGCTCTGATTGGTCTGATGGCCCAGTCTGTTGTGATTGGTCTACTCTGCTCTGATTGGTCTGATGGCTCAGTCTGTTGTGATTGGTCTACTCTGGTCAGATGGCTCAGTCTGCTATAATTGGTCTACTCTGCTCTGATTGGTCTGATGGCTCAGTCTGTTGTGATTGGTCTACTCTGGTCAGATGGCTCAGTCTGCTATAATTGGTCTACTCTGCTTTGATTGGTCAGATGGACCAGTCTGTTGTAATTGGTCTACTCTGCTCTGATTGGTCAGATGGCCCAGTCTGTTGTGATTGGTCTACTCTGCTCTGATTGGTCAGATGGCCCAGTCTGTTGTGATTGGTCTACTCTGCTCTGATTGGTCAGATGGCCCAGTCTGTTGTGATTGGTCGACCGCTTACAGCATGTGTTGGCAACCAAACGGCCATTACTATTTCTAAATTTCAGCTCCAGATCTTCCTGGAAGTGAATCAAATTGGATTTGCTTTGGCAGTTAAAAACGGTGTCTTCTCAACATGTCAACAAGATGAATCAAACTCTTTCAGTCTCAGCTACAACTACATTGTTGTTTGAGGGTAGACAAGTAGACATTGTTCGTGGGCAGCCAAACAAGACAAACTTACGTAGGCTTGAGCAGCAAGTAAGACTTGAATTACTTGAAGGGATACTTCACCGCTGGAAAGATGAATGTGTATTTAAATTGGGTAATTTATGTAGTAGAAATGTGAAATTATTTTAGAAGTTGGTGCCTTCTAAACTTAGAAAAGCCAGAAAATTTATTTTTGGCTTATGTGGATTAAAGACAACAAGTCCCAGAATGCACTTGCTTTGCTGCCCTACAAGGCCACTCCTAAGCCACGCCTACCGGTTACAGAGGGCAGTATCGGAATAAATTATACAACTAGGCTACTAGTTGACTCGAAACTGAAATAACACCGTTTTACTGTGAGTCTCCGTGGCGAGTTAGTCCGCCCCAGCTCGAGTCAGCCCAGCTCTTCCTCCTGACCGCCAAGCAGGTCTTGCTCCTCTACTCCAGCCGCCTCTTGTTCCTCCATCATCCGCAACTGTTCCTCGCTGTATTGCGGCTCGTACAGGTAGCCACGAGCATCGAATTCGCGCACCAGATTTCGAGATTGCCCAAAATGTCCAGGATTCGGCTTTTGCTTTCTACAGTTGCTATTCATTATGTTTACATTATTACATTTAACACTGACACGTACGTGCCAGCTTAGCAGGTCATGCATTCTGCTTCACATGGATCCCAACCGAGATGAAAACACTGGAATTTTCTTAGCAATGCTAAAACGCACATCCACCGATCACTTGTTTAGCGTTCATGTAAACACTACATTCAGATTCACCAATCGGAATGAATTCAGTCCGATTGAAACAAAAGGTGGGCATGTAAACATAAGCCCCTTTCACACAGCGCATTGATCCCGGGAAATTGCCAGAGTGCCTTCTGTGTGAACGCAAAAAAAAGTCCCGGGATTGATTTTGGGCGATCTCGAAATCCCGGCCGGACATGTCCGGGAAAAAGAGGACGTAAGGTCACCCCTACTACTCAGCTTTCTTCACAGAGCAAGAGTCTGTTAGCTTAGATTTTTAAAAAAAGATGGCTGACACTGTTTGTACATTCTGTGAGTGAGATCCCACCCACTATGGGCGGGTTGAAAACATGCGGCACTAGCTCCTACTACTGGCTGTAGTCTCTAGCCTCTGGCCTAAAAATCCTCAGATGATGACGCTAAATGACGATTAATCGGTGAAGTATCCGTTTCAGGCTCATTTCAGGCTGTTCAGAATCACTTCTTTCTTTCAGAAATCAAACCCACTTTGATCTTTGAAACTGAGTCATTTTACATCCACAATCTGCTGAATTACACACTGCATGAAAGGGAATATCTGAAGTATTATGGGGCACTTTAATTCTAACTTTAGTTTTTAGCCTTTAACGATACGTATTGCAATTTAAATATATAGATGTAAATAAAGTGCAACAAAATAAACACTTAAATGTGTATTTTTGGATGCTTTCGTTCCACTAGTCTGAAAGAAGACATATTATGAAAGGAAAATAGCCCTCAAATTTGACCAGTGCATGAAAAAACAATGGTTTTGCCTGTAGTGTCTTGCCTTAATGTCTATATGCGCAATGTCAGGAATTATCTTGTGTAAGCGCCCCCTAAGTTAATAACTAATGATCTTTGCAACAGGAAGTGAATCAATCAGCTGGACAATAACTTTATTCTAGATCTGCTGTAAAGCCAAAACAATCAGTTACTTTAATTTCCTATTATCACTGTAAAGCGGCTTTTAAACAATCTATATTGTTAAAAGCGCTATATAAATGGTGACTTGACTTGACATTGTGGATGAGTGAGTTTGGAGTTACCTCTTTAAAACACTGCAGGTGAACCGCGCTCTCCAAAAACTCCCGCATGCTTTGAGACTTATGACTCAGAAACGACTCGTTGCAGAACACAACCGGCCCTTCCTTCAAAGTAGAGAGGGGAACATTGAAGAGGGCATGGCATTTATAAACCTGATGCTAATGTGTCTGTAATCGAGCGTCACTCACGGCAGGCGACTGCAAGGCATCTCTGTATCCGCCGAACAGCAGAGCCTGCGCGCGGAGGAACGCGTGTGCGCGACCCCTGACCCCCGCCGCCGCCCGCCTGTCTCTTCAGCCTGACCTTCAGTCCCGCCACCTGCAGAAACAGTGTTTGCTGTAACCTTCAGCCGCTGCGTGTCTGAGGCCTGCGGAGGACAGGCAAACGGGTCTCACCACGTCGGCCGGGATCTTCTTCAGGTCCTCGTGGGGCGACTCCAGTGTGTTGGTGTCAACGTTTAGTATGACCACGTCCTCCAGAGCTCGACTCTTGACTCTCTGTCGCATCGAAACACACAGAAGGAACCGCAATGTGAGCGTGTATGCGACACAAACTGTGAGAGAAGACGATAATGAGGGAATCGTCGTACCTCCGCCAGGCTGGAGTGGATTCCAATGAGGTACGGCATCGGTGCGCTGAAAAACGAAGGCGAGGTAGAATTAGTGTTAGAATTAGAATTAATGTTGATGGAGGATGTGTTAATATTATTATATTGCCAATATATTATACTGAGGCCTATTATTATAAAAAAAAATTTTTTTTTTCATGTGCAGCATATTGGGTCAAATTCAGTTTCTTTTAAATGTGCTATATAAATACATTTTGATTTGATGGTTGTGTGTGTGTACATGTTTCTCTATCCCGGTGGGGACTTAAACCTGGATGCACACAGACTCATGGGGACTCGTGTCACTGTGGCCTATATTGAGGGCCAACAAGCTTATAAATCATACAGAATGATTTTTTTTTTTTTTTTTTGAAAATGTAAAACTGCAAAAAGTTGTGTGTGATGTTAGGTTTAGGGGTCGTGTGTGTGTCATACCAGCAGTAGTCCAGCAGATGAGGTGGCAGCACTGGAATGTAGATGTGCTGCCAGTACATGGGGAAGAGCATCCCGTTACACGCGTGTACGCAGGCCGTGAGCTGAACACACAAGACAGTGAAGTTTTAATGTTGAATGAAGCCGTGTCCTGACTAGATCCAACACATTTCTGGCGCTTTTCCACTGCGTGGTACGGTACGGCTCGCTTTAAATGGTACCACCTCTGTTGATGTTCCAAGCGTACCGTACCGATACTAAAATGTGACGTGAAAACACTGCAGATCACTGATTGGTCAGACAGAATCGTCACTTCCAGCATCATTGTATTTGCGACACGAGACAACGAACCCGCTAGATTTAAATAGCCAGTAACAGCCACCGCTGTAGCACCTGTTTTTAAAGTCCGTGTGAACCGGAAGTTGCAAACGACTTTTCTCCAGTGTTGTGACGTATTTCCAAGTGAAAGGGAATATTGAACAGAGGGCAGGGTTTTACTTCAGCGCTCCTCCTCTCCATCTCTCGCCCATAGCAGAGTAACGGTTTGAGGGGAGTGGTTTAGCGTCAAACTGACGTCATCCAGTCTGGAATGGCGTAACTTTTCAGATTTTGATTAAAGATTACCACGGCAAAAAAAAAATTTCTGTGTATTAACTTGTTCACTACAAGACTAGTAATATGCCCTAACAAAGTAAATGGGGTCAATTTTGATTTCATGTCGACTTAAGGGTGCATTCACATCCGTAGTTTGGTTCATTTGGTCCGGACCAAGGGCAAAAAATAATACTTTGTAGCATTTTTCAGGCGTTTTGGTTCCTTTTCACACCACACTGATTGCTCTGGTCCGAATCAGTTGAGGAAACGAACCAAAATGCAGTCATGTGACAACATCCACATCTCTCGTTAACCAGAACGTAATTCCCCAACTGCACTTCGATTGGTCAGAATTAACGTGCGGGGAAATTCCAACATCTCCAATCTCCTGGAAGTAAACAAAAAGGAGGAAAATCCAGCAGACAACACGCCACTTTGTACTATGGAGAGACGAGTGCGTGGGCTGATTGTATCCCTGGTCATAGTTTATTATATAGCAAAACCGTGACATAATGCACAGCGCCGCTGACTACGGCAGCTGGTTTAGTCCAAAAATGTGCAGTACTTTGGCAGTTGGGTCTGTTCGAGGTCG
Source organism: Phoxinus dragarum (assembly GCA_033366665.1). NCBI lineage: Eukaryota > Metazoa > Chordata > Actinopteri > Cypriniformes > Leuciscidae > Phoxinus > Phoxinus dragarum. The sequence continues at coordinate 76,802 of JARPMJ010000389.1, read as the reverse complement.
GATCATGTTCTCACCACAAACGAACCGCTCCAGAGTTCGTTTGAAAGCGTAGCGAGACCACCTTACGCTTGTTTGGTCCACTTTTGATTGCTGCATTCACACGGCCCAAACCAACCGCACCAATGAGGACAACGAACTCTAGTGCGATTCAACCCAACTAAATGAGGCAGGTGTGAAAGCACCTTAAACTACTTGCTTGACTTGAAAACAATCACATGACGAGAATCTAGAGCACCATCCCCTCGATAGGCTCCATTGTTCCTGTGTTGTGCGTTTGAAATGCGGCGCGTTTACGATGATGTCATGGCAGTAGAGGCGGCGCAACTATAACGATCAGTCTATAATCCCATCTACTTTGAAGCGGCACTAACTACAGTGGAAAGGCAAACCGGGCTAAAGCGAACCAAGCCGTGCCGAGCCGTACCATGCAGTGGAAAAGCGCCATAAGTGTCTAGCATCAAGTGATTTTTCTGCCTTAAATGAAAGAAATAACATTCTCAGGCAATCTGAAGATGTTTAATTGCCAATATGCTGCAACTGGTTGGACAAAGACTGAGATTTTGTCTGTGTGTAGATTCTTTGTGTCGCGCCTGGTTAGGTGTTAAGGCGTTTTTGCACTGGGGTTTCTGATGAGGAACCAAGTCTATTTGACCATTTTACAGTTTGTAGTGATGTAGAAAACTGCATCAAAGTGAAAATCAGGCACACGGTTCGCATGCGATTCCCAAATGGTAATCAAGAAATTACTTTTATAGCATAACTCACTTATAAAGTAGTGGACAGGATGCATGGACTACTTTTTTATTATTATTGTTAGTTGTTGTCATTTAAATCAGTTTTAATCAGTCACTTTGAGAAAAGAGTTGCATACAAATTCTTTAAAATTCATATTTTGTGTTCCGTGGAAATGACAGCATTCCAGCAAACAAAAATGAGTTCTATGAATGTTTTTCTAACATTCTTAAGTAATGGAAATTTTATTTTGAATGTTCTCTCAACGTTTGAAGAATATAGTTTTAGAAGAAAAAAAAAATCTTTCTTAGTTATTCAAACGTTGAGAGAAAATTGCATTATAGAAACGCTCTGAAACAAATGGTAACATTTAAAACAAGTTCTATGAATATCCATGATAATGTTTTTGAGAACATTATTAAAGACCAGATACCTTTGAATATACTATATTGAATATATTTAATACATCTATTACTAAAAAATGTTTGTTCATAAGCCTTCCCAGAACATTAGCCAAAGTTATGAGAACATTTACTGTTAGCTGGGGACACGGGTTGGAGCAACATGAGGTTGAAGGATGTTTTGAGTGAACTATTCCTTTGTTTCACATTAATATTTATGCATTTTGGTATTTAAAGCGAATTACATTGCAGTCAATTATGCATTTCTGTACATACATTCCCTGGGAATTGAACCCATGTCCTTGGTGTTGCCAGCGCCATGCTCTACAGTTTTTATGTGAGTTTTAGCAGCCGAAGCGAATCAAGGCACTAAAGCCGGCGTCTCGGCTGAACTCACCGTACTGAGTTTACTGCAGTAAATGAGGATCCGTCTCTCAAACAACATGCTGGCGAAGAGCTGGAGGAGATTCCCCACGTCCACCGCCACCACCAGCTCCGTCAGGTTCCTCTGATACACACACACACACACACACACATGCTTATAAGAACCGAGAAATGACCAGGCAGATAAAATCCACACATTATTGAAATCATAGAATAGAAACGATGGGGAAAAACTCACACTCTCTGGAATTGAGGGCAAGGCTTTGGGATCCGGCGCGATATAAGTACGGGATCTGATGCAGAGGAACAATATTTCACAAAAGTTCCAAACTAAATTGCATGTTTGGTTAGCAGCTAACACATGAAAGTCGTTAGGCCTTCGAGTTAGTCTGCCAACGGGGTTTTAGGTTAGATGATTAAAGATTTTGTGATTAATTTTGTGATAAATTTGAGTTCTAGTTACTGTTTTAGTTAAGCATTGGTCTTGTTTGTGGTTAGTTTCAGATGCTGGATTAGGTCAATCCCGTATTATGGCATGCATTAGGGTGTATTAGACGCTGGAGGGAAGGTTTAGTCCGGTCGGCTCGTTGCACAGCGGATCGGGGACTCACCCCCTCCGACTCCTCCCCTTTAGGGGCGTGTCCACAGATGCCAGGCATCTCCCTTCCGATCATTAGCTTCCCTCCCTCAGTGAAGAACAAACGACCCTGATTGTGATGTCACACGTGATGTCATAAACGGAACTTCCAGCAGCCTATCGGCACTTACCATCTGCAGCGTGATGGAGCCGTTCGCCGGCGGGACGGGGTGCTTGTGGAGAGCCGAGAGCAGCTCTTTCATCTCATTGGTCTGCCAGGGTGTGCAAATCAACAAAACGGCATTGGATACATGAACGGTCAAAAGTTTGGAATTATTTGGAAAATGTTAGGAAAAAATTTAGGATGGCTACATTTATTTGATTTTTGAAAATACAGTAAAGCGGGAATATTGTGAAATATTATTACCATTTAAAATAACTGTTTTTTTTTTTTTTCTCATTTTAAAATGACAAGAAAAAAGTATCAGATGAAAAAAAAAAGTATAGTTTTCCACAAAAATATTAAGCAGCAAAAACTTTTAACCTTTGATACCATTATTAAACATTTTAAACCAATTGAGCTTCAAATTAGGATATTATTACAGAAGGATCTCGTGACACAGAAGACTGGAGTAATGATGCTGAAAATTCAGCTTTGATCACAGGAATAAATTACACTTTACTATATATTCACATAGAAAACAGCGGTTTTAAATTGTCATAATATTACTGTTTTTACTGTAGTTCTGATAAAAAAAAATGCAGCTTTGGTGAGCAGAAGAGACTTTATCAAGATGTACTTTAAATAGATCTTAATTATTCCAAACTTTTTAGTGCATAAACCGCTTTTTTAAATGTAGATCATCAGGAGGTCGTTTAAACCTCACCTGTCCTTTCGTCGAGTAGTCCGCTAGGTTATTCAGGAGTTTGTAGAAGACCTCAAACCATGGCAAATAACTGAGAGAGAGAGAAATCGCACTGCTAAGTCTGTTTTGTACTTATTATGAGTTAAAACTAAGAACTTAAAGCAGATCATAACTAACATTCACTATTTATTGCAAATAAATGAATCCAACGAGTTATTAAACTGGCCTAGGTGAATGTGTTTAGCCAACGGCCATGAGAATCAGACTGTCAATCACTAAAAGAGTCTTCATCGATGAGAACCAGTCCTGAAACGGTGTGTTTTTCTGTGTGTTTTGCGTGTCTGAGACCTGAGGATGCAGAAGCAGGTCTGAGAGCTGGACGTGAGTCTGCAGAAACCGAAGCGCTGGCATCCCTCCAGATCCGTCAAGACGAAGGTGAAGTGCTGCACGGCAACAGTGTCCTTCGCCCTGGCAGTCCAACGGTTTAGCAGTCATTAAAGGTAAAGGACTGGCATGTGTGCATTACTAAATTCAAAAGTAATAATGAATGATTTTCACCTCTCTATGTCATAAGGGAAGCAGAAGCGAGGCAAGGACTGCAGAGACTCCTGTGTGAGAACAGCAGACGTATTATCACTCAATATTCGCAACCCATTTTTACATGCAGAATGTGAGATATTTCTGAGTTCAACTGGAAGTCTCCGCAGTGGATCCTGAAAAGTGGGTGTTTGATAGCAGAGTGTGAGTTTGCAGTGGATCTGAGGAGACTTTTGGACCCCAGACGTGGAGGCTAAAGGTAAAATCTTTTAGTCTAAAATCTATCTGCATTTTTTCTATTGGTGTAATCTCTATTATATTAATGTTAATAGTCGTTAAAATACTTTTCACTGTCTGTACAGTTTAGAAAGGCTAAAACAATTACTAAGTATATACCGCATTTATACCGTACGGAAAATACGGTATTGTTTATATACTGTATATCCATATATATATATTCTTTTATCTTTCCTCAAGATATAACAAACTTGTTTCACCTCTGCAACTATTGTATATATATATATAGTTGCAGAGGTGAAACAAGTTTGTTATATTTTGAGGAAAGATAACAGAAAGAAAGAAAATCTTTAGCTAAATCATGAAAAATAAGACTTGGAACATGTTTTAAGAAGTAAATAGTATATTCTGAAATTTTATCAATTATAAAATGTATTATATAGCTGCAAAATATATTATTACATTTTATTTATGCATTTTTTACTTATTTATGCAGTATTTTTTTATTTATTAATATTCCCCCAATTCTTAAAACTTAGCTATCATAGTGAGAGGTGCATTATTATTTATGCATTTATTTAATTTATGCATTGTTTTTTAATGTAATATAATTTTCTCTTATTTTAAAACTTTCCTATTACATAAATGGTAAGTAAATAAAATACTAGTTTAACAGTTATATTATTGTAAATAAAATAAATACAAATAAATGGTAACAAGTTTAGGGTCCAATTCTCCTTATTAACTAGTTGCTCATTAGCATGCATATTAATATGACATTGGTTGTTTATTAGTACTTATAAAGCACATATTAATGCCATATTCTGCATGACCATATTCTACATCCCTTAATCCACCCGATACCTTAAACTTAACAACTACCTTACACACTATTAATAATCAGCAAGAATCATAGTTAATAGTGAGAATTGGACCCTAATCTAAAGTGTGACCGGATAAATAAATAAAAGCCAGAAGGAAAGAACCACAGCGATCGCGAGGACTAACCTCATCATTAAAGTCTTCAGGGAACTGAAACAGCACACCAGGATCTACTCAAACAGAAAGAACACACACACACACACACGCGCGGGTCAGGCACATCAGTTCATTTCAACTAGAGGATGTGGTTAAAGTCAGGTCAAAGTTATCCACAAAGAGTAACCAGACCAGTTCATCTCTCTTTAACAGTTAGCAGAGGGCAGCATATGTGACCCTGGACCACAAAACCAGTCACATGAGTCATTTTTTTGCAATTGAGATTTATACATCACATGAATATTTGAATAAATAAGCTTTCCATTGATGTGTGGTTTAAGATAGGACAATATTTGGTCGAGATACAACTATTGAAAATCTGGAATCTGAGGATGCAAAAAAATGGAAACATTGAGAAAATCTCCTTTAAAGTTGTGCATTTATGTTCACGATTGTGCTGCATTCACTCACAAAAATACATGTTTTATATATTTACTGTAGGAAATTCACTAAATATCTTCATGGAACATGATCTTTACTTAAATCCTCATGATTTTCGGCATAAAAGAAAAATCAATAATTTTGACCCATACAATGTATAGTTGGCTATTGCCACAGATATACCCGTGCGACTCCAGACTGGGTTTGTGATCCAGGGTCACATATACTAACTAGTTCCCCTGCTTTTCTCTTTCTGATGAGTGTGTGTCGGCCCGGGTGTGTGGTTTTTCTGGTTCAGTCATGTGACAGGAAGAGCCATTCTCAGAAAAGACAGGCTTGTGTGTGCATGTGTGTGTTTATTTCATCAGTTAGTGTGTGTGTGTGTGGTACCCCACCTTTATCTCTGGCGATTGGACATGAGGCTTGAAAGCACCAGTAGAACGTTTTATCAGGGTTTTCTCTGAGAACAACAAAACAATGAAAAAAAAAAAAAGTCATCATAACAAAACAAGCATTGAAATCCCAGCAGAGAAACGTTAGTTCTGACGTGACACGCAAACGCTGTCAGAATGACCATCGTCTCCGCATCGAATCATCATCTTCTGTTAATCCTTCTCATAAACTCTTATTATAAAGCTTCGTGCGAGGAGCAGGATGTGGTCGACTGCTAAATTAGTAGAAGCACATCATCAGAAAACACTTCTGACTGAACATTTCAGGTCTTAACTACAGTCATGCCAATGCACTGATCCTAACAGCGGGTTTGTGGCAGGAAATGTTGCATTAATTACAAAATTATCAGTCAATTTCTCCCGAGAGAGTTGAGAAATGTTCAGATTTTTATGTTTAACTTTTAATGTCAGATCAGAGGAAACTGAGAAAAATCTGAGAATGAAAAGTGTCCATTTGCGATTGAGATATAAGAGATGATATTCATGATAGATGTAGAGTTGAGTGTGAGTTAATGTGAATTTCAACACCTGTGCGAAACTTAATACGTCGTCCACTGAAAAGTGCAAAAACGCCTTCGGATCTCCGACACAATGAGACTTCAGCAACGATGAAGAAAAGTGACGTACGTCATACTCTTACTTTTATGATGTTGTCTAATGCAATGATATTCAGACATATTTGATTGTGACTTAAAGCAGTTTTGAGGCACTGCATTTTCTTTTCTTTTCTTAAGGCAGCTTGAAATGAAGGATGGAGAGGTGATGGACATCTGCATCTCAGAGGAAACCTGTCCAAACCCTCCATCTCGACACTCGCTCCGCTGTTCGAGTTTATTCACCGAGTCGTGACAGAAAGCCTCGCGTCCGAGAACGACAGAGCGAGGAAGAGGAAGTAAGCAGGAGACCGCAGTGTGAGCAAACAGAGAGAAATCGAGAGGCGAACGGAGAGAATCTTACTTTATCCTGGAGCCCATGATGCTCGTGTGTGTCGGGGCCCATCCGGGGGTCCAGGGCCGTCAGCAGACCAGAGTCATCAGATCCTTAATTAACATGCATCGACACACACACTTCTGCACACACACACATCCTCACATCAAACAGCCAATTCCGCCGACTAGCACACAACTCAAGACAGCACTTCCTGATCTCTCTCTCTCTCTCTCTCTCTCTCTCTCTGTGTGTGTGTGTGTGTAATATTCACTTTATAATCCCATATTCTCAATAAGAACTAGAATATTTTGCCAATTATATTCAATTGGTCACTTATATGTAACATTTTATGCCCTTTTATTAAGTTAAATGTTTTTATGTGGTTTTATTTTATAGTGTTGTTGTTATATCTTTGTTTTTTTTATATATATATATATATATATATATATATATAAGAATTGTTTTTTTATCTGGCCTCTAGCGAATGTGTGTTCATTGATATAGGATAAACTCAGACTTTCACCTAGTGATGGTTGAAAACATAAACACATGTAAGAGGAAATACAAGAATGGACTTCCTCTATTGTATCACTGCTGTTTTGCTCTCATCATCTCTCATGTTCTCTCTCTCTCACACTCTCTCTCTCTCTCTCACTCTCTCTCTCTCACTCTCACACACACACACACACACACACACACACACACACACGGAAGGGTGATCGATATGGATGGGCTGAGCAAACAGGAACTTTGTGTGAGAGAAAGTGTGTCTGTGTAAATACTTCTGACACACTTCTGACAGTTCATTTGATTAATAATGTCATTGCATTGAAGTACATCGGAGTTATTGGTACCATTTTATTTGTGCAAACTGGTTCCCTCTAGTGTTCAGTGGAGGAACAGCATGACAATTCGGTTTTGGAAACGGTAAAGAACTGAAGGGGAGCAAAAAAAAATGTTGGAGCAATATTGGTAGCACTTTATTTTACAGTCCTGTTCCCCCATGTGTACAGTACTTATCATAGTGATTGCAATAATGTACTAGTCCTGAACCTAACCTTAAACCCATGTCACCTGTTAACCAGTAGGCCTACTTTTTTAGGCTGTAAGTACACATACTTAAAGTGCAACCGTTTCATAAACAAAAAAATAAGGTAGGCTAATTGTGACCATTTATTTTTAATTGAGTCTCAATTTCGCGACTATTCTTATTTTAAACCTTTTTTTTCACAGTAGCCTAACCAGAAATCATACAATCTAATATACTGACGCCATCTTGTCTCGTCATTACAAATTAATCAGGTAAATAATAGGCTATATGTTTTCCAATGCAAAACGGCCAAATTTGACCCAAAAAAGTACTTTTAATTTTGGATGAACTTTCAATCCTCACTTCTGTCGCAAACCGTTGTCACATATTAAATGTTTAGCTACTATACTTACCTCGGCTCGCACTCTTTGACCTTTAACTGATCGCGCTTCAAATTCGCACATTTCAAACCTCCAACAAATCATATTTTCCCATCTCTGGCATTTTTTGCCAGAGATTTTTTATTTTTTTTTACCCATTTTATTCTACATAATACATTTTTATTCAACCCTGTAACGGAAATGGATTAAAAGGGATTTTAGAATAATTTTGAAAAGGATTTTGCACAAAACTTTTTTTTAAACAAACATCTGGCTACTGCTCGTGTGTGTGTCGCTCATAACAATTGAAGAAAACATTTATGATCATTTTCACATAAAAATAGACAAATTGTGTGTTTGTGGTCTTTCTTTTTTGTAAAAGTTATCAATTCAGATGTTTAACTAAAACCACAATTGTATTGTGTAGTCTTTAACATGTCAGGTGGTAATCAGCCAGAAATGCTTTATTTTTAATCTTCTTATTTTTTGACAAAATAATAGGCTAGTTGAGAATAGTGTGACTGAGGTAGAAGACTGTAACTGGTTTAAATGGAGACATTGCCTTCAATTTTAGTTTGTCTCTCATATTGCGCCCTTCTTTGTCAACATGTGCAAACAACACAGCTGCCATTTCTGACAAAGGATTATTGTCAGTGTTTAGGTGGACATATTACATCAAATATTCTATTTACAACAAAATTATTAGTTGTCATATCAGTATATCTTTACTGGAACCATGACCTTTTTTTATTTTTTATTTAAATTATTAATAAATGAAGTGGAGAAACTCAACCGTAAAACAAAGAGAAATATACAGATGTGACAGGGTTGAATTTTTTGCTCAAAATGGCCGCCCACTGCTTATGTATTTAGGAGACTAGACCATATATGGCAGCACTGAAATAAGAACAATGTATATACTTATGGATTAAAATAATATTTTGAAAAATGGGGTTGAATTGTAGTACCCTCCCTATAATACACCTCAAAAATATGAAATTACTTACCATCTGCACCAAAGAGACCTGAATGATGTCATTTCTGGTAAATATGTCACGTATGGATGGAGCCTAAATTTCTTGGCATGACAGGATTGAGTTTAGACTGAGAGACATAACCTTCATAGTCTGTTATTTATCATGTTGTTTTTTTTACAAGAAAATAACAAATAAATACAATATTGCCAAAAGTTAAATATAAATATAAAAAATATTTTCTAAGTACAAATTCAGTGAAGTGCCTCAGGGACATGTAGAATAGAAATGACATTTTATGATACAATTGTTTAAATGCCATAATTATTTTTATTCTTCATAATGGACCAAATTGTAAAAAGCTTTAACATTTCATTTGGTGAACCGCCACGTTAAAAAGTCTGGGGGACTGAGATATTACTGAATCCCAGGAATGACCTAACAAAATCATTGTTACATTTATTTCAAGAACATTTCTTCTGTTAAGTCACACAGCACAACTTTTTTTCAGTTTTGTCATGTCTTTATTCAGTGAATCCATGGTCATTTTAACAAAATGAGGAAAGGGGCTAGAATCACAGAAGAATTAGTCACAAAAATTTGAATGGATTTCCTTTGCTTAACAAAACTGGACTGGGATATTTCATATTCAACACTATTATTGATCCGACTGCACTGGACGATGATTTTTATTTTTGCATTACTGCTTAATAGATGAAATTAACTAATAATTGATGATCTTTACAACAGAACTGAATCAACACTGAACTGACTCGAGCTGAACAACAGCCGGAATGCATCATTTTTCCCATTATTACTATAAAGCTGCTTTAAAACAATCTGTATTGTCTAAAGCGCTATATAAATTATATAAATAAAGGTGATGAGACTTGACTTGACTTGAGAGGAGATGAAGCAGAAGATTGGCGGACGAGATGGCGATCAGGCGGCCTCTTCTTCACCCTCCTCCTCGAACTCTCCCTCCTCGGCAGTGGCTTCTTGGTACTGCTGATACTCGGACACCAGGTCGTTCATGTTGCTCTCGGCCTCTGTGAACTCCATCTCGTCCATTCCCTCGCCGGTGTACCAGTGCAGGAAAGCCTTACGGCGAAACATGGCAGTGAACTGCTCGGAAATGCGCTTAAACAGCTCCTGGATGGCAGTGCTGTTACCGATGAAGGTTCCCGACATCTTGAGCCCGCGAGGCGGGATGTCGCAAACCGCTGTCTTCACATTGTTTGGGATCCACTCCACAAAGTAGCTGCTGTTCTTGTTCTGGATGTTCAGCATCTGCTCATCCACCTCCTTCATGGACATGCGTCCGCGGAAAACGACGGCCACGGTTAGGTAGCGTCCGTGGCGCGGGTCGCACGCGGCCATCATGTTCTTGGCATCGAACATCTGCTGGGTGAGCTCGGGAACGGAGAGTGCGCGATACTGCTGGCTCCCCCTGCTGGTGAGAGGAGCGAAGCCGGGCATGAAGAAGTGGAGGCGAGGGAAGGGCACCATGTTGACCGCCAGTTTGCGGAGATCAGCGTTCAACTGTCCAGGGAACCTCAGACAGGTGGTGACGCCGCTCATGGTGGCCGAGACGAGGTGGTTAAGATCGCCGTACGTTGGCGTGGTGAGTTTAAGCGTGCGGAAGCAGATGTCGTACAACGCTTCGTTGTCGATACAATAGGTCTCGTCTGTGTTCTCAACCAGCTGGTGAACGGACAGTGTGGCGTTGTAGGGCTCAACGACCGTGTCCGATACTTTGGGAGACGGCACCCACGCTGAAGGTGTTCATGATGCGGTCGGGATACTCCTCGCGGATCTTGCTGATGAGAAGCGTTCCCATGCCGGAGCCGGTTCCTCCTCCGAGCGAGTGCGTGAGCTGGAAGCCCTGCAGGCAGTCGCAGCTCTCAGCTTCCTTGCGAACCACGTCCATCACAGAGTCCACCAGTTCAGCGCCCCTCCGTGTAATGACCCTTAGCCCAGTTATTACCCGCTCCGCTCTGACCTACAGTATGAGCAGGACACAAAATCCATTAGCGCTTTAAGGTGCAAAGTTATTAAGGGGTTAGTTCACCTAAAAATAAAAAACGGTCACCCTTTACCCACACTTATGCTGTTCCAAACCCATTAGACTTATATTATATTTTATGATGCACAGATTGAATTTAGGCTTTTATTCACATGTAAATATTAATCAGTGAACATAAACAGAAGCTCAAACAAACCTGCTTGACGTGTGAAAAAAAAAAACTCTTTCTGAAGCTTAAACGTGATGCGCAACAAGAATTAACCTCATTGGTTCTTGCTGTAGCGAGAATGAACCTCATTGGCTCTTGCTGAAGCTCAAACGTGATGCGTAACACGAGAATGAACCTCATTGGCTCTTGCTGAAGCTCAAACGTGATGCGTAACACGAGAATGAACCTCATTGGCTCTTGCTGAAGCTCGAACATGCTGCGTAACATGAGAATGAACCTCATTGGTTCTTGCTGTAAGGAGAATTAACCTCATTGGCTCTTGCTGAAGCTCAAACGTGATGCGTAACACGAGAATGAACCTCATTGGCTCTTGCTGAAGTTCAGACGTGATGCGTAACACGAGAATGAACCTCATTGGCTCTTGCTGAAGCTCAGATGTGATGCGTAACACGAGAATGAACCTCATTGGTTCTTGCTGTAGCGAGAATGAACCTCATTGGTTCTTTCTGAAGCTCAAACGTGATGCGTAACACGAGAATGAACCTCATTGGTTCTTTCTGAAGCTCAAACGTGCTGCGTAACACGAGAATGAACCTCATTGGCTCTTGCTGAAGCTCGAACGTGCTGCGTAACACGAGAATGAACCTCATTGGCTCTTTCTGAAGCTCAAACGTGATGCTTAACACGAGAATGAACCTCATTGGTTCTTGCTGTAGCGAGAATGAACCTCATTGGTTCTTTCTGAAGCTCAAACGTGATGCGTAACACGAGAATGAACCTCATTGGTTCTTTCTGAAGCTCAAATGTGATGCTTAACACGAGAATGAACCTCATTGGTTCTTGCTGTAGCGAGAATGAACCTCATTGGTTCTTTCTGAAGCTCAAACGTGATGCGTAACACGAGAATGAACCTCATTGGTTCTTTCTGAAGCTCAAATGTGATGCTTAACACGAGAATGAACCTCATTGGCTCTTGCTGAAGCTCAAACGTGATGCGTAACACGAGAATGAACCTCATTGGTTCTTTCTGAAGCTCAAACGTGATGCGTAACACGAGAATGAACCTCATTGGTTCTTTCTGAAGCTCAAACGTGATGCGTAACACGAGAATGAACCTCATTGGTTCTTTCTGAAGCTCAAACGTGATGCGTAACACGAGAATGAACCTCATTGGTTCATGTGAAGCTCTAATGTGCTGTATAACACACGAGAATGAAACTCATTGGTTCTTGCACATGAAGCAAACATGCTTGAGCTTCCGTTTACCACAACTGCCGTGAGAGTTGATCAATGTTAAAATATGTGAATAAAAGCCTAAATTCAATCATGCTAGCGGTAGGAGCGCTGAAATCATTAATAAAAGTCAGAGAACAGAAAATGCTAAAAACTGATTATTTGTTTGTACCTTCAATCTAAATGATTTTAATACAATATAAATTAACTATTTGATTAAAAACTATAATATAAAAGACAAGAAAAACTCAAATGAATCAAATACAAATTTAAGTTTACAAGGCCATTAGGAGTATGTGATTTGTGATTTTATCTTTCATTTAAAAATGTTTTAAAGGGATACTCATGTTGTTCCAAATCTGTATGATATTATTTCTTGTGCAGAACAAAATAACACTGGGACCCCCACTGACTTTCATTGTATTTTTCTAAATCTTCACTAGTGTTTCACTGAATAGTAAAGTAATAGTAATGTAAAGGCAATAATATAATTTAAAATTTATGGCTATCCCTTTAATTTTCACTATAAAAATGTCTGCACGGGTTTCATTGAAAAAACTAAATCAGATGTTTGCATGCAATGATATAAAAGTGGAGGGTGTTTATACCAAAAACAAAGTTGTCAGGTCTGAATATCTGTCCAAAAGGCCCGGATCGGACAGAGTCCATGGTTCCCGGCTCGAGATCCACAAGGATGGCACGAGGGACATACTTTCCCCCTGAAAAAACAGACAATCAAAGAATGCACCTCAAACATTAGGACTTTAGTTGTTTGTATGGAGATTGTGTGTCTACAAGTTAGGGTTAATTGTAATAATACATTTAGTAGGCTATAAAGTGGGAATGAGTCTGTGATATGCAAGGGCCCTTAAATTGGTCAATCCAGGAATCAGACATCTATGGTAAATGGTGGTTATGTGCTTACCAGAGGCTTCGTTGTAGTAAACACTGATGCGGTCCAGCTGCAGGTCACTGTCTCCATGATAGCTGCCGGTGGGGTCAATGCCGTGCTCGTCACTGATCACCTCCCAGAACTGAGCGAAAAAAGAAAAAAAATGGAAGCCATGATGAAGAATCACTGATGCTGTGTGATACGCCCAGGGCTAGTGGTCACACTGAGAAGTTGTCTCAAAAATTATATCACATAAGGTATCGAGTAAAAATTTAAACAAATGCATGCTTTCTGTATACAGCATGATGGTTACATATACACCTTGTTCAAAATCCTCTTGAATATGCAATATAATTTGTCCAATATCATATTTTTACAATATCTGTTGTGAACAGTATAACCACACACTACATTTGGATAAGAGACACTATATTAGAAAGGTACATTGCAACATGTTTTAAACCGTTATAAATGCATATCGTTTTTTAATTATGATATTTGCTGGCCAAATCAATGGGTTACTAAGATTGAACATTATCTTTTACATTTTGGTTCATTCATTGTTTCGTTACATAATTGCTGTACTGTATAGTTCCTCTGTTGATTTAACTGCATCTTTTTATTGTTGAGCAATAAGAGAGAAAACGCCCATTTTCGTTTTGAAATATGCATACAAATACTGACAAAAATAAACACATCCTAATAAACATCCACAATATAAGCTTACACTCTTTTAATATTGCATTTAGAGCTAATTTGATGGAAATGTATAGGCGAATTTCAGAGGAAAACAAGAACAGAGAGCATCCCCCATCCCCCATGAACATTGGCAAACGTCTGGCATCGCCTACTACGCCATTGGAATGTAACGTTACTTGAAAGAAAACACGACGAAATAAGACAATGAAGTTTTCTTTTTAAACGTGTCGTTATAATTTAAATGCTTATTTATAACAATCTTGCAGTATTTTGGATGTTTTAAGGCGATTTTAAGCGCGAGCCAGCCGCCACACCCCTCTCGCGCACCCGGCGAGACATACGCATCAAACAAATACGACGAAACGAAAAACGCATCGCGTTACAGACAATTTGAAAAGCCATCGAATTCGATAACGTCGCGAAACCTGCAACAAAAACTGTACATGAAATCATTGATTAGTAAAAGTCGAAAATCATTATATTTTTTAAGATATGAAATGGCCTATAAAACATAGAAGCGAATGGATGTGGGTGTTTTTTGTGTTGTACCTTCGCTCCGATCTGATTTCCGCACTGGCCCGCCTGAAGATGCACTATCTCACGCATGTTGACTTCAAAGATGTGAAAATAAGGTGTAAATCTGGAGAATCTCGATGGCCTGTTCTTACACCCTCTTCGGATTATGTCTCGCCCAGACTAGTGCGTAGTGCGCGCTCCCGTCAGCCTGATTCCAACAGTCGAGTCCGTGTTGCCAGATTGGGTCGGAGATTGCCACCCATAAATCTCACCAAAACCCGCCCACTACAAGAAAACCCGCCAAATCATTAACTGCCAAAAACAATGTGATATAATTTTATTGCCACGCCATTCAAGGTTGATAAGGACGATTTGTATCTCCTTAAAACAAAACCTTGATGAAAAAATATAATGAAAATAAACCAGGAAAACAGATAAACAGGGCAAATGCATTAAAGAGATTTATCAAATACGACTTAAATATATCTTTGTAGAAAGGCCTACTAAACGGTAATGAATCAGGAATTAACAGATTACTTTAATCATTGGAAAAACATAATTTTCAATGTTAATAATAGTAAGAATAAGTCATTTTTAAATTTAAATGCAAAAAGTGCACAATATAAGTGAAAAAGCAACATAAGTAGCAGGCATCTAACACATTTTCATGCACAAAAATGCAACATTTTTTTTCTCTAAAAAATCCAATAATAATAATAATTAATGCACTTAATTTTGTGTTGTACTTAAAGGAGAACTGTAATAGATATTCATAAAAATGATGTTATATAAGCCAATACCTGTATTTAGTTCCTGTTTTCGGTCGAAGTCCAGAGTAGTCGATTGTCGAGTTCACGCGCGTGATCATTTGTAACTAAACCTATGCGCGTGAACTCGACAATCGACTACTTTGGACTTCGATCGAAAACAGGAACTTAATATGTGCGCTGGCTGATATAACATCATTTTTATTCATATCTTTCACATCTCCTGCAGTCAGATTCACTCGTGTTCACTCTGAAGGAATCACTCAACATGGCTGGGCACTTGTATGACACTTGTATGGCACTTGTATGGTTTCCCCAGACTGCCTTTGCACAGCGCGATTTTATTCTCGCTGAAAGGCAGTCTGGAAACCATGGACCTGATTTTCGCCTCGTTTAGGGAACCAATCACAGAACGGGGAGGGAGCAGCAAGACGATGACGACATCTTTGCGACACAACTAAGCAGTTTGTTTATATCTATGGAGTCAACATGGCAGCAGACGCGAAGCTACCTTTTGATGCAGCCTTAGATATTGTTCTAAGTAGTTTAGATCGCAATTTTATTTAGAAAAAAGAGCAGCGTTTGGCGTTAAAACCATTTCTCTACATACGTCATCTGGTATAATGGAAACGATTGGCTATGAGCTACGTACAGGCGCATTTGATAGACATTCTTAGCACCCAATAAACGGCGCCGGCACATTCGTAAACCACGCCTCAAATACGAGAAAATGCACATGTGGTTCCCAGACCCAAGTCTCAACGAGGAATTGGGTCTGGCGTTAGCCAGGCTATGACACATCAAGGATGATAAGAGAAATAAAAGCAGGTTTAAAATTTGCCCTATTGAAGTCAACAGGGTGCAAATTTTAAAAGAGGATAACACGGTGTATAGGCAACACCGATTTTTGTCGTTGTTCTCTGTATTGACAGCACTCCAAATTTACTAAAAATTGAGCTCAATGTTAAAATTGACCGGAGTTCTCCTTTAAACATCGGATAGGACTAATTTTGTGAAGTAGAACAAACTGCAGAACTTTGCACAGTCAAAACTGATTATGGGATTATAGCGTACTATGCTACCCCTGACACGCATCAGTTTAGATTCTGATTGAATCATTCAATTGTACTCTGATTTCAGAGTTACACATATAATTTACAAAGAGCCTTTGAGTCATCATCTCCCACAGATTTATTAGGCCTATACGTTTTGAGTTTCCCTTACAGTGCAATTTAGGCCTATGCCACTTTGGTTTTTAGATTTCTTGAATATACCAAAAGTTAAAAATCTGGTCCTTTATCTCACTAAAACCCCATCACTCATGAGACACAAGTTTCAACCAACATCAAAGACGGCAAATTTATTGGCATGTCTCTCTTACAGTTGTTAAGGTATTAAAATAACATGACTAAACAGAAAAGTGAAGAAGAAGGAAAAACCCTGCCAGTTATAAAAAAAAACGGAAAAAAAACCAGCCCAAATTTTGTCTGCACAATGCCTTTTTTCGGTCCAATCCGAACAAAAGAAGCCCAATTGGGCGGAAACCAGTCCCCAATCTGGCAACACTGGCAACAGTGCTGCATTATGACGCGATCATCTCCATGACAACAGAGCGGATAAGATGGTCCAGCATTCCCTCATCTTTCTCTCGAGAGCCGCATGTCGAGTCTTAGCTGAGTCATTCTCTGGGCCTTGTGTGTCCCCAATAAAGATAATGATCTTACTGCCTTCAAATATTGAACAATAAATTTTGATGCTGTCTTAGTCACAAATAACACCACTTGAACTCTAATCATATTGTTGATTAAAGAAGATAATTTGAGCCATTTTACAGCATTTTGAACCACCATATAGCACCATTTTACCTGTCCCGCCTGTGTATCCCAATTTCATGATACATACTGTATAACTAATATAGGCCTACGTGATTTTTTCCCTAAAAGTATTATCCCTCAAGTTATTGTCCTCTCTGTTATTTACGTTACCTTCAAATGAAAGTTTGAAAATATAAATTATAACATAGTCATCCTTTATTTGGAGGGAAAACAACTTGGGAACGTGAGTGAGATCCTCTATTATTATTAATTCTATATTTTTACAATAATTTCATTAAATCACAAATAAAATAACAATAATTCAGTGACGATGAAAATGTATTGGAATGTCAAAAATGTAGTAGGCCTACTTTAAAAATTAAGAGAAAACGCCTTTCAGGCATTATTTGTATCTGAAAACTAAAAATGTAAAATGATGTGTTTGTGAGAAAGTAAGTACACTACTGTATATTCTGATAGTTTATGAACTGATATGCTTTTAAAGGGGGAAAAAAATAAGAAGAATCACAAGTATTTTAAACTGGTTTATTTGCCCCTGCAGGGAGGACATTTTTTATCTTCCATTTCATTTGTTTTGTTTTATAAATGGTTACATTTATTAACACGGGCCTTGACCAAAATCACCCATGATCATACAAACATTTTTGGCTTTGTAAACTTTATGATGATCAAAAGGCACAAATATTAGGAGTGACCCAGCTGTGAAGAAATTGACATTCGTGGTCCATGCATGCATTATTATGAACAGTAAAGTGAATTATAAGCAATAGGGAAATAGAAGAATTTATCTTTTTTTCTCTCTCCATATACAGTGGGGAGAACAAGTATTTGATACACTGCCGCTTTTGCAGGTTTTCCCCACTTACAAATCATGTAGAGGTCTGTAATTTTTTGGTAATCTTCAACCGTGAGAGACAGAATCTAAAACAAAAATCCAGAACATCCAGCCCGGTCTCACCCCCAAAACGTCATATACTGACGGGTCTTGACCATACGTCAACATACGACGAAAAGGGTACCCCTATAACGTCAATATGAGACGCAGACATAAGCGCACCAGCAGCGCCTCCTAGCGGTACCCTAACGCATACCTAAACCCAACCATACCCGAATCGTCACATATGGACGTTAAAGGGTACCCTTTTCGTCGTATGTTGCCGTATGGTCAAGACCCGACAGTATGTGACGTTTTGGGGTGAGACTGTGTTTGAACATCACATTGAACGTTTTTTTTAAATAATTCATTTGCATTTTATTGCATGACATTAGTATTTAATCACCAACCAACCAGTAAGAATTCCGGCTCTCACAGACCTGTTAGTTTTTTTCTTTAAGAAGCCCTCCTGTTCTCCACTCATTACGTGTATTAACTGCACCTGTTTGAACTCGTTACCTGTATAAAAGGACACCTGTCCACACACTCAATCAAACAGACTTCATCCTCTCCACAATGGCCAAGACCAGAGAGCTGTGTAAGGACATCAGGGATAAGCTCATTGTAGACCTGCACAAGGCTGGGATGGGCTACAGGACAATACACTGTTAAAAATTGCTGTAAAAATACAGCCAATTTCCAACAGTAAAATACTGTTATTTAAATAAACAGTTTAATCCTGTAATTTTACAGTCTATGTTCCATAAATTAATTACTTGTGGTAAATTTACAGCATTTATATGTAAACCCATTTCTTCCTGGAAAAAACAGCCGTGGACTGTAAAAAATAGCACGTGGGGGCGGGGCATCTTCACGCGGTCTATTTTTGAACAGAAGCAGTCAAGAACAGAATTGTTTCGCAACACTCCTCTGGGCTGTTTTAATGAAGGTCACTGTTCAAGGTAAGTTTATTTATTTGCTGTTATTCTATTATGTTGCTCCCCACCTGTAAAATCGCCCTTTTTACAAGGTATTTTTGACTGCCAAGTTACTGAGCGCGAATTGCGTTTTTGTAGACAGAGCTCTCAACGGTTGAGGCATTTCGCCTGTTAATGAATGTTCTCTGAGCTCCGATTATTACGGTGAATTCTTTGCTTGGTTAAAGTTAAGTTACCATTTAGAAATTAGTTTGGCTTTCTTTTGTAGTAACCTTAACTCGATTTACATGGATTTCTGATTCTGTAGCGTTACACGATGCGAATCTTACCAGATGCATTTTATTCGCATAATATCATGCACATAAGATGGAGAATAATTACAAAACTACTCGAAATATCCAGATCCTAATAATACAAATTTTGTGGTCAATTTGTTTAGTTTCCATGCAAACAATGTAAAGCTGTTTAAATTCCCAAAGCAAAATAGATATAACCTATATTTTTTTCGTTTTAGTGGTGCGAGTACCTGCTTTTTTGTGAGATTCACATGCACATATAGACATAGTATTAAAAAGAGATTGTGTTTGAAAGACGAGGCAGAGACGGATATTCTCGACTTTTCGGCGCGAAACACGTTTATACAGACAGACAGTTCTCAACAGCTGGGGCATTTCACTATTCAATGTTCTCCGTGCTCCATGCTAAATGTCTTTGCTTGGTTAAAGATTTAAAAATAATTATTTTCTTTTTCTTTTTTTCTAGGAATCAGTCACTTGATGTTTTACTGAGACTGTACACAGCTAATCTTTGGTGAGTTTCACACCATGTTGAAGATCAGATGACATTTTTATGACCAATTAATGCAGAAAACCAACCAATTCCAAAAGGTTGAGGGTTCACATAGCTTTTTCCCCACTGTACTATCAAATGTACTTATTCTGCTTTAAACATTTGTTTGCACATATACCTTAACAGATCTCTATACAATACACACACACTCAATCACTTAACTATCTACTCCTTTCCGGCTAACTGGAAAAAACAATCACTTTCTTTTACACACAGCTAAACTTTCTCATCTTGTCTTGACCCCATAATCTTTCTGTTAAAGGTATAGTTCACTTTGAAATTAAATTTTGGTATGTTTTAGCTTACCTCAAGGGCATCCAAGATGTAGGTGTCTTTGTTTCCGCAGTAGTTTCAATTTTGATATTTTTAGGTCAAACCGTTCTTGTCTGTCAGTCATATAATGCAGGTCTACGGTCACTGTCTCAAAGAGCACGCACAGAGAAGTCCAAATTAAACAATTCCTCATCGTAAGTACACATTGATGGCCTAAGACACAAAACAAGCGGTTTGTGTGAGAAAACAAACAGTATTTATATAGTTTTACCTCTTGTACACAACCACGTCCAAGTGATCTGAGGGCGCGCGCTTCCTGGTGTGTGACGTGTGCACGCGTTCTGGCTTAGTCAGTGCAAGCGCCGGAAAGAAACCATACGTAATTGTTTTCTTTTACGTCGGTTTAAACATCCCGGATAAGCGCAAGTTAGTGCCATTTCTATTAGCCATCTTACCTACAATCTCTGTTCTGTGTAAAACAATGAATGACGTACACGCACGAGAGATCACTTCCGGCGCACACGTCACACACCAGGAAGCGCACGCCCTCAGATCACTTGGACGTGGTTGTGTACAAGAGGTAAAAACTATATAAATACTGTTCGTTTTCTCACACAAACCGCTTGTTTCGTGTCTTAGGCCATCAATGTGTACTCACGATGGGGAATGGTTTAATTTGGACTTCTCTGTGCGTGCTCTTTGAGACAGTGACCATAGACCTGCATTATATGACTGACAGACAAGAACGGGTTGAGCTAAAAATATAAAAATTGAAACTACTGCGGAAACAAAGACACCGACATCTTGGATGCCCTTGAGGTAAGCTAAAACATACCAACATTTAATTTCAAAGTGAACTATCCCTTTAACAGAAAGATTATGTTTTTTTATGTTTTTCCTCTATGCTGTAACAAACATACACCCTCATTTGCTCTCTATGATTAGCTAAAGGATTAGTTCTCTTTAAAAAAAAAATTGCTGATAATTTGCTCACCCCCATGTCATCCAAGATGTCCATGTCTTTCTTTCTTCAGTCGAAAAGAAATTAAGGTTTTTGATGAAAACATTTCTCCATAATGGACTTCAATGGGTCCCAAACGGTTCAAGGTCCAAATTACAGTTTCAGTGCAGCTTCAAAGGGCTTTAAACGACACCAGACGATGAATCTTATCTAGCGAAACGTGCGCTCATTTAAAAAATAAACAAAAAAGTTTACGTTTTATAAGCACAAATGCTCGCCTTGCTCTGTTCATACGCAATTACGCTGAAAAGGTCACGCTTGCCGTACCGAGTCAGTGTTTACAAATGACCATATACACATATTCAAATGTCTTTGTGTTAGTTTATCGTTTAAAATGCCCATTTCGTGTGCGTATCCTGGGTGTTGTAATATTAAAAAGCCTAAAAGAAAATTTTCGTCAGGACAGACATTTTTGACTTTTCATAGAAGCGTGACCTTTTCAACGTAATTGCGTATCACATGACGTCACGAACGCGCATCACAGAACAGAGCAAGGCGAGCGTTTGTGCTTATAAAACTTAAACTTTTTTTATTTATTTTTGAAATGACCGAACGTTTCGCTAGATAAGACCTTTATGCATCGTCTGGTGTCGTTTAAAGCCCTTTGGAGCTGCACTGAAACTGTCATTTGGACCTTAAACCGATTGGGACCCATTGAAGTCCATTATATGGAGAAATTTTTTCATCAAAAACCTTAATTTCTTTTCGACTGAAGAATGAAAGACATGGACATCTTGGATGACATCGGGGGGAGTAAATAATCAGCAAAAGTTTTTTTTAAAGTGAACTAATCCTTTAAGTATATTAACATGATCATTGTATGTCTCTTTTAAAAGTCTTCGTAGAATATGTGATCACTAGTTTTTGCCTTGTGATTTATTTAACCACTAAGATTTTCTTGATTTTCTTTCCTCTCAGATCTGGATTTCCTCAGACCAGATGTGTCAAAAGCTGATGTGGGACGTGTTGGCTGTTTTTTGCCTCTTGACTTCCTACGTTTTTTCACCCATTGGGTCTCTTGATTATCCTCTCAGATCCGGACTTCCTCTCAGGTCAGATCTTTCAAAAGCAGGTTTGGGATGTTTTGGCAGTTTTTTGCCTCTATCAAGGGTTTTTCATCCATTGGTTCTCAATGGTTTCCTCTCAGACCTGGATGCTGATGTGACATGTTGGCTGTTTTTTGTTTTTTGTTTGTTAGTTTTTTCCTCTTTGTAAGGTTTCTGGTTTTGCCCACTGGTTCCTCTCATTGAATTTGAAAATGTATTTTTCAAATTTGTCTGTGAAAATATTGTTAAAACCTGTGACCTGTTTTAAATAAATGGCAAATACTGTACCATAATCTATTTTTTCGTTATTTTTTCCATTGAGTAAAAAGTCTGTTTGGAATGTCTGTATACATTATGCTATTTATATAGGGATGTTAACAGATATCGGACAATAGAGTAAATAGAAAACAGTATTTATATTCTAACTTTTTTATACTGTAGAATTATAGCTTGAACCACAGCTGCCAGTACTTTGTGAAATTACATCTCAGCCGTAAAATTAAAAACTGTAGAATTACGGTAAATGGCTGGAACCACAGCTGCCAGTACTTTACTGTGAAATTACAGCATTGTTGAAACCGTAAAATTACGGTAAAGGGCTGGAACCAAAGCTGCCAGTACTTTACTGTGAAATTACAGCATAGTTGAAACCGTAAAATTGCGGTAAAGGGCTGGAACCAAAGCTGCCAGTACTTTACTGTGAAATTACAGCATAGTTGAAACCGTAAAATTGCGGTAAAGGGCTGGAACCACAGCTGCCAGTATTTTACTGTAAATATACGGGTGAATTTTTTACAGTGTAGGCATCAGCTTGGTGAGAAGGCAACAACTGTTGGCGCAATTATTAGAGAAAGGAAGAAGTTCAAGATGAGGTCAATCTCCCTCGCTCTGGGGCACCATGCAAGATCTCACCTCGTGGGGCATCAGTGATCATGAGCAAGGTGAGGGATCAGCCCAGAACTAGTCCTGCTAATAGACCTGGTCAATGACCTGAAGAGAGCTGGGACCACAGTCTCAAAGAAAACCATTAGTAACACACTACGCCGTCATGGATTAAAATCCTGCAGCGCACGCAAACCCACATAGCAACATTTTGTCGGCCCAGATCCGGCCCACATCTGGCACTTGTGGAATGCGGATCTGGCCCACATGCAGCGTGGAATGACGGCCCTTGGGTGGCCCACTCCTGTTTGCCAGATCTGGGCCACAAGCAGGCCATAGCAATGCCACATGTCAGCCAAGAGCAAATAAATAAACCAGAACTGGAGCTTATCTGAGCCACAAAACCTGTGTATATTAAATATGAAGTCATTTCAGCCTTAATAAAGTCTGTTAACAAGTAGAATCACTGAAGGAAAGAAGAGAACAGAAAAAAAAAGACAAGCAGAAACACAAGAACTAAAACTGACTTCAGTCACAGCCTTAGAAGAAATCCACTGAAGAGAAAAGACATTCAATCTGTGAAGATCTCAGCAGAGGATTAACCAACTCCACAAACAGCATTACCAGCTTCACTTATTACTAACCAGACTGACTTTATTTCTGTCAGACGTCTACAAAAGATTTATTGAGAATTAACAGAGGTTTAACTCTGTTTAATTTGAAGTTACCGTAATGGTGATTAGTGTTTCCATTAGTTGGGCTCTTAAATCTTATTATGTTTTTATGGCTGCTATGACAGCGTGTCAAACACATTTTTCATCAGCAAAGAAAGCTAATGTGAATAAGGTCAGGTGATGAAGGTGATCTGTTGATGGTTATATAATCATCATGAAATAGACTGATTCACTGATGTATTTTGAATATAACAGTTGTGTTGTTCCATTAGTGTTTGCACATCACAGACCCTGTGTTACTGCAGCATGAGGTCTGGCAATATTACAACAATCAGTTAGAAGATTTTAACAAACACGATCACAAAAAGCTAGCCTGCAATGACACACACAGACATCAACAATCAGTGTATGAATCTCATAAATGGTGACAATCAACAAGATAAACAGATAATTTCAGAACAGCACTGAAAATCTACTAAGTCACAACAAAAACAACAGCAACAAAAAAAGCAAATATTTAAAATTAAACAAAATAATAGGACAATTCAGCTGCATAATTTATTCATGTTGCAATGCATGCTGGGAGTTTTTTTCAATGCTGGTACCCAGCATGCATTGCAGCAAGGTAATTGTCACCATTGTTGAGATTCATACGCTGATTATTGATGTCTGTGTGTGTTATGATTGATCAGATTTTTGTCCTCGTGTTTGTTAAAATCTTCTAACTGATTGTTGTAATATTGCCAGATCTCATGAGGCAGAAACAGAGGG
Source organism: Phoxinus dragarum (assembly GCA_033366665.1). Lineage (NCBI taxonomy): Eukaryota > Metazoa > Chordata > Actinopteri > Cypriniformes > Leuciscidae > Phoxinus > Phoxinus dragarum. The sequence goes on along the minus strand of JARPMJ010000389.1, from coordinate 52,418 downwards.
TTTGAGATATGAATATATTAATGGTACAACACTATTGTTAGAGTCAAATGACATTAGTGAATCAGTCTATTTCATGATTAGTATATAACCATCAACAGATCACCATCATCATCTGATCTCGTTTTACTTTAGGTTTCTTTGCTGCTGCAAATGTTTTTGAAAAACACACTGTCACAACAGCCAAAATGGATAAGAAATATTTTAAGAGTTAAGAGCCCAACTAATGGAAACACTAATCACCATTACGGTAACTTCAAATTAAACAGAGTTAAACCTCTGTTAATTCTCAATAAAACTTTTGTAGACGTCTGACAGAAATAAAGTCAGTCTGGTAAGTAATAAGTGAAGCTGGTAATGCTGTTTGTGGAGTTGGTTAATCCTCTGCTGAGATCTTCACAGATTGAATGTCTTTTCTCTTCAGTGGATTTCTTCTAAGGCTGTGACTGAAGTCAGTTTTAGTTCTTGTGTTTCTGCTTGTCTTTTTTTCTGTTCTCTTCTTTCCTTCAGTGATTCTACTTGTTAACAGACTTTATTAAGGCTGAAATGACTTCATATTTAATATACACAGGTTTTGTGGCTCAGATAAGCTCCAGTTCTGGTTTATTTCTTTGCTCTTGGCTGACATGTGGCATTGCTATGGCCTGCTTGTGGCCCAGATCTGGCAAACAGGAGTGGGCCACCCAAGGGCCGTCATTCCACGCTGCATGTGGGCCAGATCCGCATTCCACAAGTGCCAGATGTGGGCCGGATCTGGGCCGACAAAATGTTGCTATGTGGGAAGTCCCCCTGCTCAAGCCAGCGCATGTCCAGGCCCGTCTGAAGTTTGCCAATGACCATCTGGATGATCCAGAGGAAGAATGGGAGAAGGTCATGTGGTCTGATGAGACAAAAATAGAGCTTTCTGGTCTAAACTTTTGGCTTTGCAAACAAAGCCGTGTTTGGAGGAAGAAGAAGGATGAGTACAACCCCAAGAACACCATCCCAACCGTGAAGCATGGAGGTGGAAACATCATTCTTTGATGTTGGGGATGCTTTTCTGCAAAGGGGACAGGACGACTGCACTGCATTGAGGGGAGGATGGATGGGGCCGTGTATCGCCAGATCTTGGCCAACAACCTCCTTCCCTCAGTAAGAGTGTCAGCATTTGGTATTGCTGTTTCCTTAGTTCTGCCACTAGATGTCATGTCACTGTGGTCTCTCGTTTGTGTAATCATCTTCACCTGCACCTTGTTTCCCCCTGTGTATTTTAGCTCTGTCTTTGTTTTCCCTTGTTACGTGGTCTTTGTATGAGATGTCTGCCTGGCGCCCTGAGTTTATTAGGATTTTTTTGAGACCCTGTGAAATAGTAAGGCTTTTAAAAAAAAAGTTATTTAAAGAAATTCTCTTGCATCTGTTTATTTTTCTCAGCTCGTGGAGTTTTTGTTTTGTTTTCTTCCTTTTGTTTTATACCTCCATTTTGAGGAGAACCTTTGTTGGAGTTTTTGACATAATCTTTTGTTTATTAAACCATCTTACATGAGACCTCGTATCCTGTGTTTCGATTGGATCCTACCCCTGCTTTCTGGTGGCTCAGTGGTATTACCGCCTAGCTCTACTCCAGAGACCCGAGTTCTAGGCCGGGTCGTGACAAAGAGCATAGAAGATGGGTTGTGGCTGTGTCTTCCACCATGACAACGACCCGAAACACACAGCCGGGGCGAGTGGCTCCGTAAGAAGGAGTGGTCTAGCCAGTCTCCAGACCTGAACCCAATAGAAAATCTTTGGAGGGTATTGCCCAGCGACAGCCCCGAAACCTGAAGGATCTGGAGAAAGTCTGTATGGAGGAGTGGGCCAGAATCCCCAGTGTGTGCAAACCTGGTCAAGAACTACAGGAAACATGATCTCTGTAATTGCAAACAAAGGTTTCTGTACCAAATATTAAGTTCTGATTTTCTGATGTATCAAATACTTATGTCATGCAATAAAATGCAAATTAATTACTTAAAAATCACACAATGTGATTTTCTGGATTTCTGTTTTAGATTCCGTCACTCACACTTAAAGAGTTGATACAAATTACAGACTTCTACATGCTTTGTAAGTGGGAAAACCTGCAAAATCAGCAGTGTATCAAATACTTGTTCTCCCCACTGTGTATATATATATATATATAATTATTTTATTTATGTATTTTTTTATCACCACTGTAAACGTTTATTTCTGGACCGCCTCATTAGCCTATTTATGTTGTTATGAATATTTTTCACTAACAAAAAAATCTACATGTGAACTCTAATGACAAGTTAACACAACTATCGATTTTGATTCAAGAGTACTTGAGTATACTTGATTAACAAGTTTTCTATACAAATGTTATTAAAGGATAATTCCGGTATTTAACATCTTGAGTCTATATTGTAGTTTGTTTTGGATGAACAAGAGTGGTGGACAACATTTTTTTGACAATGGTTCCTCTCTCGAGTTTTTGACTATAAAAGAATTGGCCATGGACCCATTTAACATTGGAGTCAATGTGCATGTCCGAAAATGTCATTAAAACAGCCAATAATGTTCGTTTACAAAACTGTTAAACTCACCGAGTGATTAGTGATGTTAGTTGATGTTCCAGAAACAAAAAGTGTTGCGAAATACAGTTTATGTTGTGTTTTATTCGTCATTTTGTAAAATCCTATTGAATTCTGTTGAAGGACTGAGTGATCGTTAATATAAATGCGCTACCGGAAACGGAAAGGGGGCTGTTTACATTTGGTCGATGTAGTCCATTGAGCGTCGGTACAGCTGCCCTTTTCGGATAGAGTTTCCTCGGAGACTTTTTTCGAGAACCTGTAGATTTAACATAGTCCTCGTCCCAAAAGTGAAAGGCACAAACTCGATGGTCAGCTTTTCGAAGAACATCTAAAGGAGTGTTTATGTCAAACCTGAGGAATGAAAGCCATGACTTTAGTCGTTCAGGGTTGTGTAAAGGAAACCGATGACAACTAATTTTTTTAGGAACTTTACCGCAGTTTTTGACCGCACAAATTCTAACCATATTGAAAGACGTGACCACTGACCAGAGCAATATGAAGTTGAACTCGACTGTGACTGTGAGTGTCCCGCGAGACATAAACATCGGTTATCGCCATCAAGTGGTCGGGAGTGTGCTAACGCTTCAGATTCAAATATTGAGCGGAAGTTACACGGTTGTGAAGTGTCTGAAAAAATAGTTCCACTATAGCAAAATAAACGGATTGGAATCATATATTGCGACGATATATTGTTTATAATCATCAACGAACACCACTAACCACTCGGTGAGTTTAACAGTTTTGTAAACAAACATTATTGGCTGTTTTAATGACATTTTCGGACATGCACATTGACTCCAATGTTAAATGGGTCCATGGCCAATTCTATTATAGTCAAAAACTCGAGAGAGGAACCATTGTCAAAAAAATGTTGTCCACCACTCTTGTTCATCCAAAACAAACTACAATATAGACTCAAGGTGTTAAATACCGGAATTATCCTTTAAGTTGTGCCAACTAAAAATTAATACACTAGCCTACTTTCCTTGGAAATTTTAAGGCAATCGGTTTCCTCACTTTTTCTAAGTAAAGTCAACTTATTACATTTTACGGTGTGGACATTCATGCATTATTATAAACAGTCAAGTTAATTATAAGTATAGGGAAATAGACAATTAAGCAATACCTAACATAACAGCTGAATTTTTAATTTACAGATATTTTTTGTAATTTTAAAGAGTTTTGAGTAGCCTACAATTTAAAATTAAATACAATTATTTAATAATGATTAATTCAATTAAAAATTAAATTTAAAATAATTAAATAAAATGATCGTAAAAGAAAATCATAGTATTTTCTGTAAATTTAGGACTTTTTTAACATATATTTTTATCATATTTATTAGTTTACATATTTATGTAAACGTTTATTTCACGCAATTAAATTCTGGACCGCCTCATTTTTTTATGTTGTTATGGAGATTTAAAAATAAAATAAAATAAAAATCTACATAGTTAAAAATAAACTTTCTTTAATAGTTCAGAAAATAATCAACATCAGTTTTGCTTTGTAAGGTTAATGAATTGCAATGTAGTTGGAGATTAAAACGTTCATGGAAGTTGTTTATTATATTGGGTCTATTAAAGTATGCTTTAAGATTCTTTTAACCAACAATTTAAAAAAAAAATCAAAATGTAACAACTTGCTCTGCCCCTATAAACAACTCTTCTTTTCGGCTCGTATCACTAAGCTATAGCTATTATTTAAAGGTAGGGTTGGTAATCCTGTTCAGAAACATTTTTTTTTATACTGGGTGAAATGGTCCTTCCATTCTGATAGTAGTCAATACATTATGTGTTCAGAAAAAGGAATGAAACAAATCTGACCTCTGTAGCAGCTGTAGGACAGTAAAAACTCTGACCAATCACTGCCATTCGGTGCGAATGTAAAGAACCAATCAGATGCCTTCATGTCTCGTGCCCGAGCACCACTGCGTGCACAGCAGTGATGCGCGGGTCAATGTATAAACAACCCGCCCCCTCTCAGCAAATAGGCTACATAAAACTGACATTACTGAGCTATATGCGTTTAAAAGTAGCCTATTAAAATGGCACAATGGCATTGCTCAGTTCAACGCGTTGGGAAATCAGCATTTTGTCCCGCGTCAGCTTTTATTCAAAAGTTAATAACGCGCTCAACATTCAAAAGGTAAATAAGGATTTCCCACTTTCATCTGCAGACTGAGCTCGTGCGTCATCCTCGCGCATTCAGACAATAAAGTGTAGACCTATGTATTTCATAGAACATTGTGTCTAGTACTATATAAATGACAAAGGTAAACGACCCGACCGACCGCGACCCGAATATCATTAAAAATATTTTTGGATGACTCGTAACCGCGGGGCGCAGGCATCCGCTCATTTGGATTAACCCGCGCATCACTGGTAGGTACATGCAGCTGACTCAAATGTGGATGCGCGTTCATGTTTGTGGGGGGGGGCGTAGCTTTGGACGGAGCACTGGCAGGAGGGGGCGGAGCTTAGAAGAGGTGCCACTTTCAAATCTGGCTAGCTCTCCAACATTACCTACTCTAGCTTTAAGGCCTACAACCACCTCTTATATAGACCATCTATCAACATTCAATTACTTTCCAATAAATAAACCATGTTCCAGCCTACATTTTCTGATTGAATATCCCATTTCACTCACACTAACAGTGCGTTCTTCTTGACTCTTTTGTTTAAAAATAAAATAAAAACCTTCCCACAGTCCAAACTCTGCCCTGCAACTCTAAAGTCTTAATTGGTCATGTCAATCACAGTGCTGATTGCCCACACAATGCTACATCAAATAAACCCCAACCCAACACCCTAATCTTAGAATTAGAATCACAAACTGGGTTATGTGCCCCTGCAGGTGTAGCGGTGTGTTATCTGCGTTGTGTTAATAATACACTCGTGAAGGCTGGAATTCGTCCCTTCAATCCTCTTTTATTTCATCTGAAGTAACAAACAAATGATGAGGACTCGTGCAGCACTTAAAGCAGTGTGCGGCAGCAATGCACGACGCGCTGTGAATGATAAAGAATAAAATGAACTTAAAGAAAGAAAATAATTAATAAAACATACATGTCCATTACAAAGGGACTTAAAGTCACAATTACTCAAGTATAAAACAATAATTTACAAGAAATATGGCCTTCTTAAATCAGCACGTAAACTTGCATGACCTACCGCTATGAATGCTCATGCAGACTGGGAAGAAGCAAAGTGCGTCACCACCCCAAATCAGCATGGCGGAAAACCCAAAAATGGTCATGTCAAGTGGAATCACAAAATAAATGTTTTTAATGCACACCTGCTACACAGGGAGGACTTTGTTTTATCTTCCATTTCATTTGTTTTGTTTTGTTTTATAAATGGTTAAATTTATTAACACAGGCTTGAACAAAATCACCATGATCATCATGATCATACAAAAATGTACTGACTTTGTAAACTTTATGATGTTTAAAAGGCACAAATATTAGTGTGGTATGGTGAGCAAGTCCCCCCGCCATGTATTTGGAGTGACAGCCTATCAACACCTGATTCCTGTCTATTTAAAGACTGTTTGTCACCTGGTCATTTGTCAGTGTTAGCTCCGCCCCTTGGTGCGGGCGTGCCGCCATTCAATGCTGGACTAGTGTTTGGTTGGCAGCTCTGCGGTGGTGTGCAGGCTGTTATTTTCCCCCCAGGTAGGTTATAGTTAAATATTTGTAAATGTAGTAGGGATGGGTAAATGAAGCCTCATGAAGCAATGAGCTTTCCCCTGACTGTTCCGGGAAAAGATTCAAAGCTCCGAGAGTGTCGAGAACAGCGCCATCTGGTGTTTATTTAAAATAAAGCAGCCAGAAGCCTTTGTAAGAAGCTCTGTCAGATGAAGCAACCACAACACGCTCCATGATTTCAATGTTATGTGTACAAATAAAAGCCTTACACGTTTGTGTTTGATTTGTCCATTAAATAAATTATTTTACCAACTAAAGTGTGACAATAAAATATAAAATGAGCTTATGATTGATTCAATAAGATCTAATGTAGGCCATACTCTCTCTCTCTCTCTCTCTCTCTCTCTCTCTCTCTCTCTCTCTCTACACACACACTGAATGGACATTGTGTGAGGATCATCTGTTATTAAATGTACCTATGACACTTGGCAGTGATCGTGCTTATGTAACTGTATGACAGAAAGGTGATAAAGTTTTTAATTATTCAGTAATACCAATGTGTATAGATGGTGGTAGACATGTTTCTGCATTCTCCAGTATTCAAGTGGATCTTCAGCTCTTTGTATGTTTGTCTCTGTAAGGTATTTATCCACTTCTACAATCGCATCAAAAGTGGCTTTTGAGCTTTGTTTGTGCTGGTCTACAGCACTGTCCAACAGAAGCCAAAGGTTTCCACCTCAGAAGTGTGAGGAGAAAAAAAATTGATTGGGAATGACTGTACATGTACATTGACTGAATATAAGACACATCAACGGTCAACAATTATAAAATACAATGGATATATATTTATTTGTTATAATTCCTTTTTAGAAATGCATAAATACATTAGAAGCTATGAACTCAAAATATTCCCAGATAGGAGAAGTCTTCTTTTTTTGGGCTGTTGCCATTGCTCTATACAAACCCTTCACCAAACACCAACACCCTCCCCTAAGCCCACCCTAACCCCAAATACCATCACCAAATTACCTAAAAGAAAACACCAAAAGTGCAAAGATTTTACAAAAACAAAAAGACACAACAACTACAAAAAATAATAAATAGTTTTGGTTATTTAAATGTAATGTATTGATTAACTTTCAAAGTGCAGCACTCTCCTCACAAACCCATGAACCAGACTGAGCCAACAACGGGTTCGAGCCTTCTGAAACCCAAAGCGAAACGCGCACGTGATTGGACAGAAAGTGAGGCTTCATTTGTCATCGATCACGTGACTCTGGGAAACCAATACACACCCCGATACGGGGCTTCACTAGAAATTGCGTCGCATACGCGATACGCACATCGAAGCTTCAGTGTCACGTAACATCACTAAAATGTAGACTTGTGCTGTTTTGCGTTAACCTGCGTGCTTTTTATTCCAGTTGGTTTGTTTCCATATGTTCCATTCATATGTGTAAGCTGCTGTGAGCAATCGTATACCTATGTGGTTCCGTGATGATCACCTGGTACGTAAAGTTATTCTTTTAACTAAATATTTTACTCAATTGAGCTAACCCTCTGATGTTTTTAGCGGATATTAATTCCTTGAGGATGCCCTGTCTTTATGTGGGCGTTGGGCTGATCGTTTACCTGCATAAAGGCCATTTAGACTACGCTGCTGTTTTGCTGCTGTTTCATTGTGTCTTTTGCTGTATGTTTTACACGCTAAAACCATTGGATCCGTTTACCACTGCATGCGCCTGAGTTGTGCATGTGTCACAGGTCGAGGTGGGCCAAGCCAGACTGCACCCACCCCTAGACCAGGATCACCCTGAGGAGCGTGTCAAAGGAGGAGGCCGGAGACGGGAATAAAAGAATAACAACTTTATTTAATGTTTAAAAGCAATTTGAAAATCCTAATCTAAAATCCTCTTCTTTCCTTTCCCCAGGAATCCAAGGCAACACCGTGGTAAGTTATGGCCAGGTAGGTATCGCAGGTGAGTAGGTAGGACAGGGCTCACTTCCTTCTGGCGCTGGTGCCAGACTCACAACGGTAAGTGACGAACAGGTGAGTATCCCAGGTGCGTAGACGGTCGGAGCTCACTTCCTTCTGGCGCTGGTGCCAGACTCACAGTGGTGAGTAACGAACAGGTGGGTATCCCAGGTGAGTAGACGGTCGGGGCTCACTTCCTTCTGGCGCTGGTGCCAGACTCACAGGCGAGTATCCCAGGTGAGTAGACGGTCGGAGCTCACTTCCTTCTGGCGCTGGTGCCAGGCTCACAGTGGCAAGTGATGAACACCAGGCCTCCGGGCCACAGCAACCTCAGGGTCGTCAGCGGAGCAGAACTCTTTTTGAACAGGCCGGATCAGGACCTCCAGCAGAGATGTACAGTTCTCACGTGGGTTGTAAAGGGCGGGCACTTCACACCATACAGGTGGGTTTCAGGGCTGCAACAGACTCAAGTCACAAGCCGAGCGGGGCTTTCGCTGGGGGCAGACAGCATAACACTTCAAGCAGAGGTGAACAGCTCTCACATGGGTGGCAGGAGACAGAGTCACAAGCTGAGCGGGGCTTTCACTGGAACAGACGGAATCAACACTTCAAGCAGAGGTGAACAGCTCTCACATGGGTGGCAGGAGACAGAGTCACAAGCTGAGCAGGGCTTTCACTGGGACAGACAGCATAAAACTTCAAGCAGAGGTAAACAGTTCTCACGTGTGCTGCCGGGGACAGAGTCGCAAGCTGAGCGGGGCTTTCACTGGAACAGACAGCATAAAACTTCAAGCAGAGGTAAACAGTTCTTCTGTGTAGTGTGCACACGGGGGCTTTTCCTTCTGACATCCAACAGGTGACTACAATCGATCTCACTAGGCTCTTATGATGAACGGTAGACCAGCATGACACATGGGGAGTGCACGGCGATAAAAGATAAATCTTCCACACACACACGACAGTCCAACTCCAAACATGCAACGTGATGGGAAACGTCAATTCCAGCACTACAAATCCACTCTTCAAGTGCAAAATAAGGCCAACACTCACCCAGAGGTCTCGATCTGAAGAGCCGATGATAGTCAGAGTTGGGACAGATGCGGTGAATAATTTCTTCACCACTACAAGCGGGCTTCACTTCGCTGTTTCCAATGGTCAAGGAGGAGGCAAGAGATTGACAAGGAATCAGTATATTTCACTCAGTGCGATGTGTACCACGTGATCAGAGCACTCCAAACCAGTATCCAATTTAGTGTAGAAAACATGCGTTAATGAGATTCAATTTGTCAATCACTCATCTCACTCTTTTCCAGTCCAGGCGACGAATTCCACTCTTCAAAACCGCCCTCGGATACCACAAGCGACACTCCTCTTCTTTCACGATGATCCTTCAGCTGCAACACTCTACAAACATTTCCCAACGGGAGAGAACCACACCAGATCGACGGGGGAAGACAAAGAAACAACAAGCCAACACGGAGAGAGAACACCCAGCCTTCTCTTTCCCTTGTGTTTTATCCTCTCCAAACACTGGTGCCGCCTCAATCAGGCACTCAAAGTGAAGTCCCCACACCTGTTGCCAATCTGCCGTTTAGTTGTCATGACAACAGACACACACCCCGGCCCGTGGACAGTGTTACACTGAAAGTGCCCTGGTGGGAACACTTCTCTGGTGGAATCAGTTTCGGGGATTATTTGTCACCCCGTGACACATGTGGGCCTGCCCTTTAGTCATGGTACTAACGGCTGCGTGTGTGCTAATGTTTTTTTTCTTTACTTGTCTTTTGTTCTAGTTTTTTGATTATCTTGACATTTATTTGGTTGCAACCTTGTTGCTCTGTGATTTTATTTCTTTTGTCTACAACTCAGTGCTCATTTATGGTGAATGTTTTGCATCACCAACAACTAAGAATTCTGTGATTTTTATTATTTGTTCAGTGTATTTATTGTCTTTTTGTGTGTGTTTATTTTAGGCTGATGGACCCCGGGTTGGGAGGCTAGCTTTTCTTGCCTTCTGGTGGTGGTATTTAAAGCATGGGCGTGTGTGCGCGTGTGTGTGTGGGTGCGCGTGTTTTTTTTTGGATAAGATACCTAGCTAGCCTAACCTGCTACGGGTAAGCCTCAGCCGCTTTAGTAATTTAATTTTCTTTATTTTGTGTGTTGATGAACAGTGCTGTACTAATCAGTTGAGTAAAATTCTGCCTTGCAGTAACCTGAGTTTTATCTATTTATGTGAATTCAATAAACCATTTTTGTACTGATATCCACGTCTCTTTGCCCTCCATGGTAACGAACCTGTGTGCCCTATTTCCATTGGGTAGTTATTTCCCCTTTCTCTGAAAAGGGGTGGCGTAGTCAGCTTGTCATATTGAGTTACCACAAATTGGTACTTGTCAACCGTTTACCCCCAGCACCACGCAACATTCGGAATGACTCAGCTGTGAAGAAATGGACATTCATCGTCCATTCATGCATTATTATAAACAGTAAAGCAATAGGGAAATAGAAGAATTTATCTATTTTTTCTCCATATGTATTTATTTATGCATCACCACTGTAAATGGTTATTTCATGTGATTAAATCCTGGACCACCTCGTTATTTATGTTGTTATGAAGATTTAAAATAATAATTCTACACCGTTAAAAATAAACTTTCTTCAATAGTTCAGAAAATAATCATCTTCAGGTTTGCTTTGTAAGGTTTTTGAATTGCTATGTGGTTGGAGATTAAAACGTTCTGGAAGTTTCATTATTATTATTTCAGCTCTTTACATAATCAGTGCATTTATGGTTTTGTAAATAAAAAAAAAATATAACTTTTTGAAACTTAAAAAGGTTCTCCAGTGACATTAGAACTGCTCACTGTAAAAAAATTGGTCACATTTTACAGTAACATGCTGTTTTTCATTAAAACAGTAATATACCGTAAAAAAATTAATTCTGGGTGATTTCTGTCGTTTTCGAGAAACTAGCCTACAGGAATATACTGTGAATTACCAGCGCTCAAAGTCGACACTCAGAGGCTGTGTTCCAAATCACACCCTATACCCTCATTCACTATTGCCTAGTTCACTAATACAGTCCACTTGACTGAGTGAATAATTTAATAGTTAATTCAGTTAATTGAGATACTGAGGAACACCTGCTGTTAACAATCATAATCACTGAAGGAAAGAGGAACAAGAGGGACATAAAAAAGATGAAATCAAGATAAAATAAATGAAATCTTAGCAAAAGATCTTAGCAGAGGAGGATTAAACAACTCCACAAACAGCATTACCAGATTCACTTATTACTAACCTGACTTTATGTACGTCTACAGAAGGACTTATTGAAAGGTGGCAGAGGTTTAGATGTCCTTTTATTTTCATTTGATGTTATGATGGTGATCAGTGTTTGCTTTAGTTGGACTCTTGACCATTGACCTTTGGACATTAGTTTTTATTTGTCTGCGGTACCTGTGTCTTAAAAATGCATTTTTGGCAAAAAAGCTGAAAGAATACAGGATCAAATGACTATGGCTCTTTGTTATTGGTCTCGAATCTCGATCATCACATAGTGGCCCAATTCACTGATCTCATTTGTTGTATAATGTTATTATTAATGTTTTATATTTTTGATTTAGGTGTTATTGTAATTTTACAGAATGAGAATTTTCAGAAATTTGCCATTTAAAAAGCCTTCACAACTGATTGCGTAGCACTGCTTGGTACATTTTTGATAATTGATTAGAAACTGATTGAGATCAGTGAGACAAACATTATGTGATGACATAATATTCAAAACATAATCAGCAACACTTGATTTCAGTTTTGTTGGCTTTGCTTCTGCCACAACAAATGTGTTTTATACATACACAGTTAAAGCAGCCAAATAAAAACTAATGTCAAAGTCAAGGGTCAGGAGACCAACTAAAGCAAACACTGATCTCCATAATGGTAATGTCAAATTAGACAAAACATCTAACCATCTGTTAATTCTCAATAGGAATTTCAGTAGACGAATGAAAAAATGTCAATCTGGTTAATAATAAGTGAAGCTGGTAATGCTATTAGAGTTGTTTAATTCTTCTCTGTTGAGATCTTCAGAGATTTAATGTCTTTTGTGTCTGAAGTAAGTTGTAGTTCTTGTGTTTCACTTTTTTATCTTCTTGTTGTTCCTCTGTCCTTGTCAGGTGTTCATCACTAATGCTCAATCATCAGTTAATTAATCACCGAATTATATAATTAACTTCAACACTGCTTCAGTGTTACTCCAACACCCTGTAGTGTGGACACACAAGTGTTCATTTAAAACTGAAGATTTTGCAGTGGGGTTGAAAAAAACAGAGTGAAGTGTAATTTAACGGTAATCAACTGTAAATTAATTTACGGCATAAAACTGAAGCAAAACAGCATTTTACTGGCAAACCAGCTGCCAGTAGAATACCGTAAAATCAAGGAAAAACAGCAATATTCTGTAAAGTTTAAAAGTCAGATTTACTATACAAAAGAAGTTAATTTCACTGAAATATTAGTAAAAGTTCATAGAAAAAAGTTATGCGAAGTCAATAACTGATAAAGAGAGTAAATATTAAACTAAGGTGTGTTTTATGTGTTTTGCACAAGATGATATAGGAGAGATCTTTTAGTTTAATTTATTAGTTTTGTGGGTCACCATTGTGCTGGAGAGTAGAGCCTGTGCTTCAGTCAAAGATGAGCAGAGTAACACTGATGTTATGCTGCCCGTTGCTTTCTTTAAAAGCAGTAACTGTGTATACTGTAAAAAATAAAACATAGATTTTATTTATATTTAATTAATAAAAATGAGGCAACAGATTACAAGCAATATTATTAATTAAATTTAACAAATTAGAATTGAGTAATAATTAATCAAATTAATTCATTAAATGTTAACCATTTAAAATGAGTAAAATTTACAAAATATATGTTATTGCCAACATTGAAGACACCTGATGTTAACAAGCAGAATCACTGAAGGAGAAAACCATAATTAAAGTCACCATTATGGAGATCAGTGTGTGTTTTAGTTGGGCTCTTCACCCTTAAATTATTAACTTTAAGTTTTTGTTTGGCTGCTGTACATGAGCTATAACAGCCAGATGAACAAACAGTGATCTGATGGTGTTGGTTGTGTTTTAACATAATCATTATTTCACAATCATTTGACTTGAATCACTGAACTCAAATGGAGTCCAATTTGTGACTTAAGTTAACTTTATTAATTATGGAAGTACTGGCCTTGTACACCATAATATTTTTAACTTTTACAATGTAATTCAAAAAAATGCTAAAACGTTTATCTTATACAAAAACAAAACAAAAAACAGACATCATGAATCAGCCTGTGAATCTCAACAATGGTGACATTTATAAAGCATGTTGCAGTGCATTCTGGGTTGCACCAATCAAAACTCATTCATGGCTCCCATCATGTATTGCTGCATGAATAAATAATGAGCTTATGATCAGAGGTTGTCACCATTGCTGAGATTCATACGCTAAATCTTGATGTCTGTGTGTGTCAAAAAAAAAAAAAACTAATTTATTTTTTATTATTATTCATTTGATCATTTGGATTTAATTGAAAAGGTCAATAATATTATGCAGCTAGAATTAATAATATAAATTTAACTCATAAATTGGACTCTACATGAGATCAGTGATTCAAGTCTAATGATTGTGAAATTATGAAACACAACCAACACCATCAGATCAATGTTTCTATTTGTTCTTCTGGCTGTTATAACTCATGTACAGCAGCCAAACAAAAACTTAAAGTTAAAGCTACACTGTGTAACTTTTTTAGTTTATTCTTAGCTAAAAACACTTAGTTCTTTCAAAAATATATGTGCTCATTAATGTATATTTACTTCGTTCAAGTAATAAAGTATTCTCGTGAGTGTATAATATGCCATTGAAAATACATACGGGTGAGGGGTTCGAATGTCGGTCGCCATGTTGCCCCTCCATCTTGAAAGTACATTAGCCAAAGAGGGACATACCCGTTAATTCAAGCTTCGCCTTTCGCGTCTCCGCAATTAACTGGCACCGGCCCTGTTTTTATTTTTTCCTTTCCCTCTCCCTCTCCCTCTCCTCCACCTCCGTCACATCAGCTGATCTCTGCTCACGGAGAAAATGATATAGCCTACAATGTAAACTTTGCCTTACGCTAGTGATGTCGTACAATATACAGAATAATGATAGCACTGATAAAAGTTACTTTACTAAGATTAGCTTGCATTCGTCTGGGACTGATAGCTGATGTTAGCAATGAAATGGTAAAAAAAATAACGAAAACATAAAACTATTATTAATTTTACACAGATGTCATAACCTATATGTTATTGTTAACTGACACATTAAATTACTGCAAATTATAATAGTTTTCTAAAGTAACCTCATCACTTGAAGGAATACTCATGGACGAGGTCGAACTGGAAGCCATGTTAATCTTGGACTACATTGGCCACCGTAGGAGTTAAAACGAAATCGGAATTGAGAGGAACAGAAACTAATATTAACTGGATGGTCATATACCTTTTCACCGCTAGATGGGGGTAAAAATCACACAGTGTAGCTTTAATCATTTAAGGGTCAAGAGCCCAACTAAAACACACACTGATCTCCATAATGGTGACTTTAATTATGGTTTTCTCCTTCAGTGATTCTGCTTGTTAACATCAGGTGTCTTCAATGTTGGCAATAACATTTAATTTTTTTAAATTTTACTCATTTTAAATGGTTAACATTTAAGCAATTAATTTGATTAATTATTACTCAATTCTAATTTGTTAAATTTAATTAATAATATTGCTTGTAATCTGTTGCCTCATTTTTATTAATTAAATATAAATAAAATCTATGTTTTATTTTTTACAGTGTACCGTTATTATACAGCTCTCCTTTTTTACAGCATGTTACTGTAAAAAATACAATGGAAGGTAACTCATATCATTTGGGAAACCGATTGCTTCAAACAGTTCAAGTTTAAAAACAAGTATTTATACTAATAGTACTGCACTGTAAAAAATAAAACATAGATTTTATTTATATTTAATTAATAAAAATGAGGCAACAGATTACAAGCAATATTATTAATTACATTTAACAAATTAGAATTGAGTAATAATTAATCAAATTAATTTCTTAAATGTTAACCATTTAAAATGAGTAAAATTTACAAAATATATGTTATTGCCCACATTGAAGACACCTGATGTTAACAAGCAGAATCACTGAAGGAGAAAACCATAATTAAAGTCACCATTATGGAGATCAGTGTGTGTTTTAGTTGGGCTCTTCACACTTATATCATTAACTTTAAGTATTGTTTGGCTGTTGTACATGAGGTATAGTGGCCAGAAGAACA
The DNA here is from genome assembly GCA_033366665.1 of Phoxinus dragarum. NCBI lineage: Eukaryota > Metazoa > Chordata > Actinopteri > Cypriniformes > Leuciscidae > Phoxinus > Phoxinus dragarum. The sequence goes on along the minus strand of JARPMJ010000389.1, from coordinate 36,855 downwards.
AATAGAAACGTTGATCTGATGGTGTCGGTTGTGTTTCATAATTTCACAATCATTTGACTTGAATCACTGATCTCATGTAGAGTCCAATTTATGAGTTAAATTTATTTTATTAATTCTAACTGCATAATATTATTAGCCTTTTCAATGAAATCCAAATGATCAAATAAATAATAATAATAAATATATGTGGTTTTTGTTTTTTTAGGCGCACACAGACATCAAGATTTAGCGTATGAATCTCAGCAATGGTGACAACCTCTGATCATAAGCTCATTATTTATTCATGCAGCAATACATGATGGGAGCCATGAATGAGTTTTGATTGGTGCAACCCAGAATGCACTGCAACATGCTTTATAAATGTCACCATTGTTGAGATTCAGTCTGATTCATAATGTCTGTTTTGTTGTTTTTTGTACAAGAGAAACTTTTTAGAAATTATTTGGATTACATTGTAAAAGTTAAAAAAATTATGGTGTACAAGGCCATTACTTCTATAGTTAATAAAGTTAACTTAAGTCACAAATTGGACTCCATTTGAGTTCAGTGATTCAGATTAAATGATTGTAAAAAAATGATTATGTTAAAACACAACCAACACCATCAGATCACCGTTTGTTCACCTGGCTGTTATAACTCACGTACAGCAGCCAAACAAAAACTTAAAGTTAATAATTTAAGGGTGAAGAGCCCAACTAAAACACACACTCATCTCCATAATGGTGACTTTAATTATGGTTTTCTCCTTCAGTGATTCTGCTTGTTAACATCAGGTGTCTTCAATGTTGGCAATAACATATATTTTGTACTTTTTACTCATTTTAAATGGTTAACATTTAATGAATTAATTTGATTAATTATTACTCAATTCTAATTTGTTAAATTTAATTAATAATATTGCTTGTAATATGTTGCCTCATTTGTATTAATTTGATTAATTATTACTCAATTCTAATTTGTTAAATTTAATTAATAATATTGCTTGTAATCTGTTGCCTCATTTTTATTAATTAAATATAAATAAAATCTATGTTTTATTTTTTACAGTGTAACATTTAAGGAATTAATTTGATTAATTATTACTCAATTCTAATTTGTTAAATTTAATTAATAAAATTGCTTGTAATCTGTTGCCTCATTTTTATTAATTAGATATAAATAAAATCTATGTTTTCATTTTTACAGTGTAGAGGGCTGTAAATTAACAGTAGTTTGCCGGCAACCACAGCTGCCAGTAGATTACTGTTATTTTACAGCGCAATTTTTTACAGTGCTGCTCATTGGATGTTTTGACATCGCTGAAAATATATATATATATTTTTTTTACTTTCAGACATCATTGCAGTTCTGCAGTTTACACATTTCATGACCCCTAAAAAATCAACAGAGCAGCTGCCAATTTACCAAAGGTTACATTCACATTTGCAGGTAATTTACGGGAAAACTTCCCTCAATTTGACTGACATGTGTTATTTCATGCAGACATATATCTATATGTGGTTTTCAACCCTGCTGATTATGAAATTATCACATTTTTCTGGAGTAACAATGAAAAGTTTACAGGAGGAGTCACTAAACTAAGTCTAGTGGACAAATCTGAACTGGTCTTTGATTCTGAATGTTTAAGTTAAATAAATTCAGTTCCCTGAGAGAAATCAAAGTATTAAAATAAAAATTAAAAACAGTTATTTTAAACATAGCAATACGTGCATACTGTTTCATTCTACATGGGTGAACTTAAAGTCCCCCTTGTGTAATTTCCAGTAAAACAAACTGCAAACAAAAAAGGAAACAAATAGATAGATAGATAAATAGCAGTTTGGACTGTGAGGGTGACGGAGGCGGGTATAAATCTGAGCTGTTGCAGGTTCACAGAAACACACACACACAGAGAGACATGATGGAGGTGAAGCTGCTGTGTCTGACTGTTGTTCTTCTCTCCTCACCCCTCCTCACACTGTGTGACCTGCACCCGCTGTGAGTATTAAACACACCGTTTGCTCATAGAGCCAGCTAACAGACTTTTGTTATAAGAACGTTCTCCAAATATTCAGTGTTGGTTCTGGGAACGTGAAAAATGTCCAGTTTTCTTGACGTTAGAGGAACGTGTTTTAAAGGGTATAATCTTCCTCAAACATTCTTTCAACTTAATTTCGATTTAAAATGTATCATTATATACTGTAAAATTGAATAAGTTGACTTTAGAAAAAGTGAGAAAACAGATTGCCTTAAAATTTCCAAGTAGTGTATTCATTTTTATTTGGCACAACTTCATAACATTTGTATAGAAAACTTGTTAATCAAGTATACTCAAGTACTCTTGAATCAAAATCATTAGTTGTGTTAACTTGTCATTAGAGTTTACATTACTAGGAAAATATCAGGAAACCGATTGCCTTAAAAAACAACAAGTGAAATAGGAATAGTATGTGCTACTGACACTTGGTTAGTTAGTTCACTAACACAAGAGTTCTAGTAACTAAAAAATAACTATAGAGAGTACTGGATAATTTAACTTACATTTAATTGTTACCAAGGTTGTGTTTTGCATGCTGAGTATTGAAGTCTGTGTTTCTCATGCATGATCAATTACAAAATTGTCACAATTATATAATTACATTTGATTGTTTCACATGGATTTTAGGACATAGGCTGAAGTCCTCCATTTTTTCAAACAAACAAATCAGCTGATGTCTTGTTGTAAAGATGCATCAATTGTAAGAAAATTACAATTAAGTAAACAAAGTTCCAAGTTCACAACCAAAGGGATTACTAATTGCCATAATGGTGATTAAAAATATTTTAGGAAAATCTAAATCAATGTATGAAGTCAACTTATGTTATGTTCTCTCAAACTTTTCAGCTGTATTGACAATTCAACATTCACAATGACTTTGTCAAGTCAAGTCACCTATATTTATATAGCCCTCTTTACAATACAGATTGAATCAAAGCAGCTTCACAGTGATAACATGAAAATAATACAAAAAAACAATTTCATCATCGTCCACCTTTAAGGCAGATCTATAATATTGTTGAATATTAAATGTCCCCAACTAAGCAAGCCAGAAGGTAAGGCAACAGCGGCAAGGAACCAAAACTCCATCAGGTGACAGAATGGAGAAAAAAACCTTGGGAGAACCCAGGCTCAGTCGGGGGCCAGTTCTCCTCTGGCCAATGAGTGAACAGTGTATGCAGTTCAGAATGAATCAGAGTATTTGTCCAGTTCCGGTTGGTTGACCTCTGTTAATTCTCAATAAGATCTTATGTGCACGTGTGACAGAAATAAAGTCAGTCTGGTTAGTAATAAGTGAAGCTGGTAATGCTGTTTGTGGAGTTATTTAATCAGATCTTGAGAGATTTAATGTCTTCTTTTATCTTCAGTTCATCTAAGGCTGTGGCTAAAGAAAGTTGTAGTTTGTGTTCTTATTTCTCTTTCAAAAGATGATTAAAATAATTTCTTATGTGACATTGTCACAAATGTTTCAGGAACATCACACTAACCTTTAAATAACATTATAGTAACATTCAGGAAACTGGACATTTTTATGTTCTTGGAATGTTCGAAACGTTGAAATTTAAATCAAAATTAAGTTGAAAGAACGTTTGAGGAACATTATACCTTTTAAAACACGTTCCTCTAACGTCAAGAAAACTGGACATTTTTCACGTTCCCAGAACCAACACTGAATATTTGGAGAACGTGCTTAAAAGTCTCTTAGCTGGGGAATAATCTGTTTTTAAGATTTCAAACGCTGTGATTTGATCTCCTCAGGTTGGTTCTGTCAGCTCCTAATTTGCTGAGAGTGGGTTCCTCAGAGAACGTGTTTGTGGAGGCGCAGGATTACACCGGAGAAGACCTGAACGTGAGGATCTTAGTGAAGAACTTCCCAAAGAAAGACGTGGAGATGCTGTTCAAAACAGTGACACTGACTAAAAAAAACAATTACCAGTTTATTACAGATATAAAGGTGATGCCACCTTATGTCATTTACAGTATGTGTAATTTTTTATTTATTTACAATTGTACATTTTTGTTTGTAAATGGAAAAATGCTTTTTCTTTTATTAAAAATTTGCAAAGGACTAATTCATTTTCTGTTATTTAGATCCCTGATGATCAGAACTATTTCTCTGATGATCCTCTGGAGAAGCAGTATGTGTATCTACAAGCTCAATTTCCATCTCACACTCTGGAGAAAGTGGTCATGGTCTCATTCCAGTCTGGATATATATTTGTACAGACAGACAAGCCCATCTACACGCCTGCTAGCACAGGTATGAATATGTGCTAAAAACATGCAATGTAATGTGCAATGTAAACTTTAAATGTGTTACGTCATGACATAATTATGTTATTATTAAACTGGATGAAAACCAAACCAACCTAACTTATAACTCAGTTTTTGCTTTTATCTCTTTTACAGTCAAATACAGGATTTTCTCTCTGATGGCCAACCTGAAACCACTGAGTCAGTCTGGAGTCACAGTGGAGATTATGGTACACCTTTTTATAATTACACACACACATTAATGAGCATCATTGCACTCAGGGTGCGATTTGTGAAAAAAACTGAGGGGGGGGGGATGTTTTTAAACATTTTTATTCAAAATATAAGTCATGAGAACATGAACTTCATCATTGCATTTGCAGGAATTGTAAAATCTTTTTCTCTATTAACTGAAGTAGCCTAACGCAATATTTTTACTCTAATAGCTTATCTTTCCCCACACATATGAACTGTGATCATGCAATAACGTTAACTTTACATCGCGATGCTGAGCTACAGTGAAATTATAGAAAAGACATTATCTGATAGCAATTCGCCTCATTCGCGCAAACTGGAGTAGAATGAGGCTCGAGTCTACCGCGCCGCGCTAAACACCGCGTCGCAGGACCTCTAGACGCGCATAAACGTGTCTTTACATTGACTTAACATTGAAATCACTCGCGCCAGACGCTCAAGAGTGAATAATCATTTTAAAATAAAATTTACTTTAATCAAACCACGGATCCGTGATAAGTTTTGTGATCCGTCTCGCCGTTAATGTAGTAGCACTATGATCACTTTGAGGGGAGGATAAATGTGGGGATACAAATAATTAAGCAGAGGCAGGGATAAATTGACCAGAAAGGGGGAAATCCCATCCCCCCGGCAAATCGCACCCTGATTGCACTGCATCTCAGCAAACACAGTGTTAATACTGATTTCTGTGTTCCTGAAGAATCCACAAGGCATCACAGTTTTATCAGACAATATATTTCCAGTGAAAGGCATGAAGTCTGGAAGCTACGCCATTCCTGATGTTGCCAGGTGTGTGAAATGCTAACAGGTCACATGACTGAAGCTAGACAACTGACAACATATTTTGTATTGCTTATGGTGTCTAAGGCTACGTTCACACAGCGAGCCTTCTGCTCAATTCCAATTTATTGCTCCGATCCAATTTTGTGTATAGCTGTTCACATTGTTTTTTAAATGTGGCCAATACCGAAACGAGTACTTGTCATAAAAGTAAATTTTAAGAAAATATAGATTAATATTTAAATGGCAGGAAATTTACTTTATAATATAAAATATAATATAAGCTAAAACTATCATATAAATCATGTCAACTCATGTCTCAACTTTCACAGCTAAGATAGCGACATTGCTATTTTAGTCTGACTGACTCCGGTGGTCAACTAACGTTACTATAATTATATAATGACCAAATGCAACCAGAAACAAATGTTCAGTCTTGTAATTCCCTGAGACCTGTTTTCAATTGTACGGCGATTTGTACAGCCCCAAGCAAACGAAGCAGGCATTTTACTCAATTCCCGTTATGAGAGTTATGGGAAAGTTGCCCTCCGCAATATGGCGGCACCGTTGACATACGATCCAGCGGCCAATAGGGAATCTATGTGTTTATTATGTCTATGAGGCAACAGAGCAGCAGGGAAACATGAGGTGGACAAAGCAACATGGAAGCACATAACTTAAAAATAAGAGTCCAAGTCTCCATGACAACAGACACAGGAATCGTGACAGCTTCATGGTAGCCTGCTAAGCAGAAAAATCAGTTAGGTAACAATATTAAATATTCTTTATATAAATATTTTCAATGAAATTGAACATTTGGTTTCCCTTTAAATATAGAGTTTAAGGAATGGTTGCTAGGTGATTTTTGTTTTGGAATTTTTCTCAAACTTGACTTGACTCTATCTCAGTCATTTTTTATTGTGTCCAATTTAAGTTTGAGGGGGCTTTTTTATGGTAAATGTGAAAATAGCAAAAACAAATTTTTAAATAAATTTGTTCATTCTGACTAATTTTGCTAGCACGGGTCACAATTTATAAGAAAAAAATATCACCCTGTTCATTACCATTTGTTTTAATGTCATAGAAATCGGACATGTTCATGTTTGTTTTCTGTATGTTTCAGTCCTGGGATCTGGAAGGTTGTCACTCGGTACACAAACACTCTTCAGAAGACGTTTACCGCTGACTTTGAGGTCAAAGAATATGGTAAGATGTGTGTCAACAAACTGCATGTTGTGTATGAATAACAACTGAAAATATCTGAAAATATTTTTCAAAACAAGACAACTGGGTGTGCTACAGGGGTATAAGCTCATGTGTAGCCATTGGTTCTCATTGGATTTATGAGAGAATGAAACTACTAAATATTTCAAGGCATTCCTGAGGATACAGAAGAAGTGAAACACTTAAACCGAAATACTTATTACCAAAAAAAAAATATTAAAGGCCTTTTATGCTTAAAGGGATAGTTCACCCAAAAATGAAAATTCTGTCAGTCACCCTCATGTTGTTCCAACATAAGACTTTCGTTCATCTTCGGAACACAAATTAAGATATTTTTGATGAAATCTGAGAGCTGGATCTCTCCTCCATAGGCTTCTAAAGGATTGAAACTTGCCGGCCCAGAAAAGTTATTAAAGACATCGTTAAAATAGTCCAAGTGACTACAGTGGCTCAACCATAAGTTTATCAAGCGACGAGAATACTTTTTGTGCGCAAAAAAACAAAGAAAAATAACGACTTCATTCAACTATTAATTTTCTTCTGCGTGGGCCTGAGTGCATTTACGTAGTGTAACAGCGCAGCGCTTCTGTGTTGTTCGTCAGAACGTAGGCTCTATTGGCCGACGCTGGTCATGTGTGTGATGCGTGTGACGTACAACACAGAAGCGCTGCCCTGTTACACTACGTGAATGCACTCAGGCCCACGCAGAAGAAAATTAATAGTTGAATGAAGTCGTTATTTTTCTTTGTTTTTTGCGCACAAAAAGTATTCTCGTCGCTTGATAAACTTATGGTTGAGCCACTGTAGTCACTTGGACGATCTCAGCAGAGGAGGATTAAACACCTCCACAAACAGCATTACCAGCTTCACTTATTACTAACCAGACTGACTTCATTTCTGAATTCTGAAAATTTTATTTTTTTAATGACTGCTTTTTCTGTAATTTAAGGAATCGAAAAACACTATTGAAAACTATGGAATTCAACAAAAGTGAAAAAGATCATTTTTAACAATAATATTGTGTTTCAGCTGCTGAATGTTGATTTCTTTGAGTGTATATATATATAAAACACTGAATTCTGATTACTCTCTGGGTTCTGAGGTGTTTTCTGGGTCCTGGAGGTGTTCTGACATGCTCTGACATTTGCGCTTATTTCTGTTACTTGTGACATTTTCATGGCTAAAGTCTTATTACACTGCATTCAGCACGAACTCTGCTACAATAATATGTCAGCAGCATGTATGTAAAGGTTTGTAGATTTGAGATAATGATGTTTATGCGTGGTTTGTGAAAAAAACAAAACAAATTGTCACTGACATAAGGTCATGAAACCCATACTGATTATTTCTTCACAAGACTTTTGAAAATTGTATCATGTAGCCTAGAATATTTGCTTCAAAACTATGTGAAAATCATCCTGAATACTCATTCAGATAAGACAATATACTGGTTTAAAAATTTGTAAGACATGTTTTGTGTAAGAAAGCTTTATGCGAGGAGGCGTTAACAACCCATGCATATTAAGCAGGGTTGCCAACTTCAAGACTTTGGCTGGAGTGAGACTGTAAAATTTCAGTGCAAGCGAGCGGAGACAATTTTTGGTAACCCTAATTTTAAAAAATGTCAGTCCTTCCCAGTCAACACGGTGATCTCACAGTGATCTCATCATGTGGTCACAACGTGAGCAATGTGAGTTCACAGTGAGCTAAAAGTGTAACCTCACAGCGCACTGTGTGCTCATGGCCGCAATATGAGCTCATCCCAGCTAGAAATGTTATTGTTCTATGAATGTTTTGAGAGCATTATATTATGTTATGGTTTCTGTAGCTAATTTTATTTTTTGTTACCAGAATGTTCTCCTAAAAAGTAGGATAATTTTAAAAATGTTTAGTGATTACATTGATAGAACTTTATCCCCTAACATTATTATAAGGGTTTAGTGGGAAGTTTCCCAGCAGACACAGGACTGATCCTCTTAAAAGAGGTTTAGATGTCGAAGTTGGTTTGAAAGTAGTTGTTTGGTTTGGTCACCATTATGGAGGTCAGTGTTTGCTTTAGTTGGGCTCTTTGGCCTTGACTATTTGATGTTAGTTTTTCTCTGGCTGTTGTGTTTGTTAAAGAAAGATAAAATGTGAAATATATACACAGCAAAAACTCCAGTGTTAAATTAACACTCCTGGGAGTTTATATGAGTCCACACACAAGAGTGTAAAGTGTTAAAATATGAATGTTTAATGAACACTCAAGAGTTTCAAAGTTAATGAGATATTTAAGTTATTAATTGAGTGATGATTGAGCATTATTGATGAACACCTGATGATAACAAGCAGAATCACAGAAGGAGAAAATCACAAATTGTAAGCCACCATTATGGAGATCAGTGTTTGCTTTAGTTGGCCTCTTGACCCTTATATTATTAACTTTAGATTTTGTGTGCCTGCTGTTATTATAAATGACAGATGAACAAATAAAAAAAGTGATCTATTGGTTATGTTATGACAATCATAATTTGAACCTGATCACTGAACCTTTATTTCTGATTTAGATTTAAGTTGATTATTACAGCATAACTGTGATTCTATAGCCTGGGAAAACCCAGACCACTTCTGGCAAAATTAGATTTGCTCTGCAAGTGGGTCTGGCAAAGAGCCCATTGAAACCCATTTCCAATCCGTCGAAATCGCGGCACCAATCAGAAACGTTTTACACGATGACGACAGAGCAGAGACGGTGACGCAGATTTTGTACATTACAGACATGGATGCCACCGTGGAACATCACAACATCACTCGTTCGAATCAGCTATCGCGTCTGTTTCAAGCGATTTAAAATGGTAATTTTCGTTAACACAAACAGAGAATTGCTGAGAGTCTCGAGATGTTTCTCCGTCGCTCTGCATACGTCATGTCATTCATCGCTCTGATTGGTTTTAGATCTATCCGACGTCCGTTGGTGACGCCCCTGTGGAAATGAATTGTCTATGGAGCTTTGCCAGACCCTAACTCAGTTACAACTGAGAGTGGTCTGGGTTTTCCCAGGCTAGTGATTCTACATAAATATCCAGAATTTTTGATAAATAAATACGGAATAATTTATTTTAAAGTTGTTTTGAAAAAAACAACAACTTCATTTTAGGCACACACAGACATGAAGATTCAGTCTATGCATCTCAACAATGGTGATGAGCAAAATATTCAATTAGGAAAAGGAAATTACTTCGACAAATCGGATCATAATTTATTAATTCCGTAATGCATGATGGGAGCCATTAATGAGTTGATTGGTGGCAGCCACTGCAACATGCTTTATTCTTGTCACCATTGTTGAGATTCACAGGCTGATTATTGATGTCTGTGTTTTTGATCAGAACAACTATTATTGGATTATATTAAAAATACTGAAAATCATATGATTTAGAAACATAGAGCTGCTGTATTAACATGTTAAACCAAACTATCTAAATATGTTTTGATCATTTCAGATCACAATATGATTATGCCAAAGCCGACTCCAATCAGATCACAATTTATCTTTGTCCGTCTGACTGTTACTGATCAGTAAAAGCAGACAAGCAACATCTAAAGTTAATAATATAAGGGTCAAGAGGCCAACTAAAGAAAACACTGATCTCCATAATGGTGACTTACAATTTGAGATTTTCTCAAATTTTCTTTTTCTTTTTTTTGTAATAAGTGAAGCTAGTAATGCTGTTTGTGGAGTTGTTTAATAAAGTTGGATCCTGACATCAGAAAAATGTTTAGAAGTCAACCCAATTTTAATTTTCAACCAAAATTTTACATCTGAGTGATGTTGGAGTCCACGTCCAATAACATTTTTAGCTGGGATGAGCTCATAGTGTGACCATAATATGAGCACACAGTGAGTGCACAGTGCGGTTACACTTTTAACTCACTGTGACCTCACATTGTGATCATATGGAGAGATCACTGTGAGATCAAAGTGTTGACTGGGTTGTTTACTTAATATAAACCCATATTTATGCAAAAAAAAAAAAAAAAACGAATAGAATGGGAACGCTTTTTCAAAATGTACAATTAATTTATTGATTGCACTATTTTAAAAAAAGATAGAGGTGATTAAATAACAAACATGTAAAACAACAACATCAAAACAATAAGAAATCTCAAAACAAACGGGACACATAATAGTTACTCCACCTCCCCAGAAAACCACAACACACAAAAAAGCTTGGTGTGAAAAGCTATATGGCCCCAGATGGCGGACGCAGGTATGACGGCCCAGTCAACACTTTGATCTCACAGTGATCTCTCCATATGATCACAATGTGAGGTCACAGTGAGTTTTAAAGTGTAACCGCACTGTGCACTCACTGTGTGCTCATATTATGGTCACAATATGAGCTCATCCCAGCTAAAAATGTTATTGGACGTGGACTCCAACATCACTCAGATGTCAAATTTTTGGTTGAAAATTAAAATTGGGTTGACTTCTAAACATTTTTCTGATGTCAGGATCCAACTTTATTAAACAACTCCACAAATAGCATTACTAGCTTCACTTATTAAAAAAAAAAAAAAAAGTGTTTGCTTTAGTTGGGCTCTTGACCCTTATATTATTAACTTTAGATTTTGCTTGTCTGATGTTACTGATTAATAACAGTCAGACGGACAAAGAGAAATTGTGATCTGATGGTGTTTTGGCATAATCAAATTGTGATCTGAAATGATCAAAACATATTTAGATAGTTTGGTTTAATTTGTTAATACTGCAGCTCTATGTTTCTAAATCATATGCTTTTCAGTATTTTTAATATAATACAATTATAGTTGATCAAAAACACAGACATCAATAATCAGCCTGTGAATCTCAACAATGGCGACAAGAATAAAGCATGTTGCAGTGGCTGCCACCAATCCAACTCATTAATGGCTCCCATCATGCATTGCGGAATTAATAAATTATGATCTGATTTGTCGAAGTAATTTCCTTTTCCTAATTGAATATTTTGCTCATCACCATTGTTGAGATGCATAGACTGAATCTTCATGTCTGTGTGTGCCTAAAATGAAGTTGTTGTTTTTTTCAAAACAACTTTAAAATAAATTATTCTGTATGTATTTATCAAAAATTCTGGATATTTATGTAGAATCACAATTATGCTGAATAAACAACTTAAATCTAAATCAGAAATAATTATGATTGTCATAACATAACCAATAGATCACTTTTTTTCTTTGTTCATCTGTCTGTTATAATAACAGCAGGCACACATCATTTTAAGTAAAAAATATAAGGGTGAAGAGCCCAACTAAAGCAAACACTGATCTCCATAATGGTGGCTTACAATTTGTGATTTTCTCCTTCTGTGATTCTGCTTGTTAATATCAGGTGTTCATCATTAATACTCAATCATCACTCAATTAATAGCTTAATTATCTCATTAACTTTAACACTCTTGAGTGTTTCATTAAACACTCATATTTTAACACTTTACACTCTTGAGTGTGGACTCATATAAACTCCCAGAAGTGTTCATTTAACACTGGAGTTTTTGCTGTGTATATATTTCACATTTTCTCTTTCTTTAACAAACACAACAGCCAGAGAAAAACTAACATCAAATAGTCAAGGCCAAAGAGCCCAACTAAAGCAAACACTGACCTCCATAATGGTGACCAAACCAAACAACTACTTTCAAACCAACTTCGACATCTAAACCTCTTTTAAGAGGATCAGTCCTGTGTCTGCTGGGAAACTTCCCGCTAAACCCTTATAATAATGTTAGGGGATAAAGTTCTATCAATGTAATCACTAAACATTTTTTAAAATGTTTTTAGAGACTGTTATCGTACTTTTTAGGAGAACATTCTGGTAACAAAAATAAAATTAGCTACAGAAACCATAACATAATATAATGCTCTCAAAACATTCATAGAACAATAACATTTCTAGCTGGGATGAGCTCATATTGCGGCCATGAGCACACAGTGAGTGCGCTGTGAGGTTACACTTTTAGCTCACTGTGAACTCACATTGCTCACGTTGTGACCACATGATGAGATCACTGTGAGATCACCGTGTTGACTGGGGGGAGTTGTCATAGCGCTCCTTGTTTTTGTGCTATTCTTGGACAATTTAAGATATAGACTCAATGACACTGCCCGTTTCTCATCACAATGCAAGTACTACAGTGCCGGCAAAAAATATCCGGGAGCAATTTTACAAGTTCCACGCAAAACCTCAAACCATAAACATTTTGGATTTGGGAGATACGCCGTTGCTACGGCTTTTGTTTTTCCATCTCTCTACCGCTCAATTACAAGCAGGAAAAGCAGTGCACGCACTCTACAAATTCCTCAAAGCCGCACACTCATAATCGCCATCTGCCTACTCTTATCCGGGGACATACATCAATGTCCAGGACCCATCAACAGACTGGCGGAACGTGAACCCCCGGGCCACCATTGCGTTGGCCGCCAACAGCTACTCTGACCACTATGGTACTGGCTCAGACTCACCTGTGGGCCTGGAGGTGGGGGCCGGCGTCCTGGCGTGCGATGCGCTGCGTTCATTGACGCGCGCCGGGGGTCCCGTGGGGACTGCGGTGTGCACATTGGGTCTTGTGGCGGGGATGTCTTCGAGCTGTGGTGGAGTCAGGATTGCGGGGGAAGGAGAAGGAGAAGGACTGGCAGTTGAGATGCAATCCACAGTGGCCCTCGATGTGTCTAGCGCGGTGGCAGTGGGAGCTACTACTGCTAGCGTACCGGCTAAGAGGCTACAAACAACTGCAGCGTGCATCGACGGTCATGTGACATTGACTGTTAACATGACAGCTGAGTTGGAAGCAACACCACCTACGCCGAGGATCCAGGACGGGTTCGTACCTGACTGCACTCAGACTGCACCAAACTATTGCCAAGCTAAAAGATTAGAAACTATGTAATGAGAATATATCGAGAGACAAATATTTTTAATACATTAAACCAGGCTAAATTAATATGGGACAATAAAAATAGGCCAAAAGGGATTCTTGTGCTCACCTTAATATACGCAGTGCTCCCTAAACGTGAACAACTGGACCATATTCTCAGGAATTCAAATATTGATATATTAGGCCTATCAGAAACTTGGTTTAAAGAATCATCCCCTGAAGCTGGTGTTGTTTTCCCTGACTATAATGTGTTTAGAAGGGACAGAGGTAAAGGAAGAGGTGGTGGTGTACTGCTGTATGTAAAAAACAAGTGTGCCAAGTGAGATTAAAATTGAAAATGTTTCAGTTAAAATTTCCCTCTCTGCACAGATGAGTTTTACTCTGGTTTGCCTTTACCGTCCACCATCTGCCAAAGTTGATTTTTATGAACAACTGCGGGTACTACTTAAACATCATACAACACACAACAAGTCCAAAGAAGTTATTGTAATTGGAGATTTCAATGTGAACTGGGACTGTAAGAAAGATAGGAAAACACTAACGCATACAATGGATAATCTTAATTTTTGCCAACTTGTTCAGCAACCAACAAGGATTACGAAACACTCTAAAACTAAAATAGATCTACTTTTCAGCAACAGACCTGAAAGGATAATTAGATCATACAATTTCCTGACTGGTATCTCAGACCATAATATTATACTTTTTTCTAGGAAATTGATCGAGTCGAGGGTTAATAATGATTTTCTTAACTCCACAAATAACAGGTCTCCTTATGAGTTTATACTAGGGCTGGGCGATATATCGCATGACATTGTTAGGCGCATCTCGTCAGTAAAGCCGGTTCCTTGATTAATAGTAAATCACCATCACCTGCTTTCAGATGTAGCGGCATTTACTACACCAGGAGTCCTCAACTCTAGACCGAGAGATCCACTTTCCTGCAGAGTTTAGCTCCAACCCTAATCAAACACACCTGAACAAGCTAATCAAGCTCTTAATGATTACTACAACGTTACAGGTACACAACAAAATCCCCAGTGTTAAATCAACACAGCTCAGAGTACATATTGTCCCAAACAATAGAGTGTTAATGAGATAATTATATGATTAATTAAGTGTTGTTTGAGCATTAGTGATGAACACCTGATGTTAACAAGCAGAATCACTGAAGAAAAGAGAAACACAAGAACTACAACTGACTTCAACCACACGCTTAGTTGAAATCAATGAAGAAAACATTAAATCTGTGAAGATATCAGCAGAGGAGGAATAAACAACTCCACAAACAGCATTACCAGCTTCACTTATTACTAACCAGACTGACTTTATTTTTGTCACAATTCTATGGAATTGATTGTTGAGAGTTGATGTTCAAGTGATCAAAAAAGTATGCTACCATTATGGTGGTCAGTGTTTGCTTTGGTTGGTCTCGTGAGCCATTATATTCCCAAATCAAGCTTTTTTAAGCATATGCAATAGTGTTTCATGATAAACACTTGAGCTTTGCTGAACAAAAAGTTCAAAAATACATTGCGTCTATGCTTGCAAGACGTTTAATTACAACCTCATAAAGAGATATTTGTTAAAGGTAAATTGTCACAAAATAATTATATATTTTTTTTTGGTTTAGACTTAGTTTCAGATATAGTGAATGTGTAAAAAAAAATTTGTATTAAACAATTGACAGTACTAAAAATGCACATGTATATCTTCTGAAAATACACTTAGACATCAACCCTTACCATACAATCCTCAACAGTGGTGACAATAATTATTCATTCTGCAGTGCATGCTGGGATTTTTGTCAAATTGTGATACCCAGCATGCATTGCAGCATGAAACTTTTTGTTATTGTCACCATTGTTGAGATTCGTATGCTGATTTTTGCTAAATGTGAGTTCGGTAAAAACTGCAGAATAATATCTTGTATGCACTTAACAGTTTTAAAATTCCATTAAAATAAATGATGGATGTAGTTTCACAGGGTAGACCTTTTCATTCAATAAGTTCCAATAATATGCTATCATATTCTGACTTTAGTGCTTCAAGAACATTATATATGTTTTTGCAGTATAAATTATATCAAAGAGAGTGATGGGTCAACAGCACAACTAAAGCAAACACTGATCTCTATAATGGTGGCATTATATTTTCACCAATAAAACATCAACATTTAAACCTCTGTTAATTCTCAAAAATAACTTCTGTAGAAGCATGGCAGATCTTCGCAGATTTAATGTCTTCTTTGATCTTCAGTTGATTTCATCTTAGACTGTGGCAGAAGTCAGTTGTAGTTATTGTGTTCCTCTTTCCTTCATTGATTCAGGTGTTCCTCTAGCCTGGGAAAACCCAGACCACTTCCGGCAAATTTAGATTTGCTCTGCAAGTGGGTCTGGCAAAGAGGCCATTGAAACCCATTTCCAATCCGTCGAAATCGCGGCACCAATCAGAAACGTTGGGGCGGGCTTTACACGATGACGACAGAGCAGAGACGGTGACGCAGATTTTGTACATTACAAAGATGGATGCCGTCGTGGAACATCACAACATCACTTGTTCGAATCAGCTATCGCGTCTGTTTCAAGCGATTTAAAATGGTAATTTTCGTTAACACAAACAGAGAATTGCTGAGAGTCTCGAGATGTTTCTCCGTCGCTCTGCATACGTCATGTCATTCATCTCTCTGATTGGTTTTAGATCTAACCGACGTCCGTTGGTGACGCCCCTGTGGAAATGAATTGTCTATGGAGCTTTGCCAGACCCTAACTCAGTTACAACTGAGAGTGGTCTGGGTTTTCCCAGGCTAGTGTTCCTCACTAATGCTCAATCTTCTCTTGATAAATCACTTAATTATCTCATTCACTTTAACACTTTTAACACTCTGTAGAATGGGACAATATGTACTTGAGCAATGTTGATTTAACACTGGAGATTTTGTTGTGTACCTGTAATGTTGTAGTAGAGGACCCCTGTACAACACAGAGCCGTAGTTAACTGACAAGCTGAGCCATATCGCATTAATTATCGCAGGCGATACGTGCGCGATATTTAATGCGAAATGGCTCAGCTTGTCAGTTAACTACGGCTCTGTGTAGTAAATGCCGCTACATCTGAAAGCAGGTGATGGTGATTTACTACTAATCAAGGAACCGGCTTTACTGACGAGATGCGCCTAACAGTTTATACCTAGTTTATACCTAACAGCCAACGACAAAATGTGGCCACAGCTCTGTCATCACTAGAATGGGATATAGGATAATACAAAGACACTTTCCTGTGTGTAATGTCCCTTACTGCCAGAAATTCTGCGAACTCACTCGAGGTAAACTGTGTCACATTATCACTAATAAGTTCTGTGGGGTTGCCGAAGCGGGCAAACACCGTAGACAGGAAGGTGGTGACAGCTGTGGTTGTGATTGAGTGTGTAAAAGCCACCTCCGGCCACTTTGTATAGTAGTCAATCAGTGTCACTGCATAGCGGCAATCCCAGTTCGCTGACTCGAACGGTCCGACAATGTCAATGCCTACTTTCCCGCCATGGACCGTCTGGCAGTGAAACTGGCTGCAGTGGAGCAGCATGCGTCTTAGTAGGACTGGGCGATATATCGCATGACATTGTTAGTAGGGCTGGGCGATATATCGCATGACATTGTTAGGCGCATCTCGTAGGTAAAGCCGGTTCCTTGATTAGTAGTAAATCACCATCACCTGCTTTCAGATGTAGCGGCATTTACTACACAGAGCCGTAGTTAACTGACAAGCTGAGCAATATCGCATAAATATCGCGGACGTATCGCCCTGCGATAATTAATGCGATATGGCTCAGCTTGTCAGTTAACTACGGCTCTGTGTTGTACAGGGGTTCTCAACTCTGGACCACGAGATCCACTTTCCTGCAGAGTTTAGCTCCAACCCTAATCAAACACACCTGAACAAGCTAATCAAGCTCTTCATGATTACAACTTTACAGGTACACAACAAAATCCCCTGTGTTAAATCAACATTGCTCAGAGTCAGAGGTGGAAAGTCCAGGGGTCAGAAAGTAAAAGTCCTGCCATATGTTTATTCCATCCATTAACTCAGTCAGCTGATTTCACTAATTAGTTCTCTCTCCTGGCTGAAAAACTGCACTGAAATTTTTTTTTTTGTCTAAACATAAGATTTATGTATTTGAATTGCATAACAAATTTCCATCCATTTGGATTACATAGTTTTAACATAAACAAATTAATAATCTGAATGTGATTCATATTATTAAGTCATATATAAATTAAACAGATACGATTTATGTAATTGTATTAATAAACTGAATGTGATTCATATTTGTCAGTCGTTTGTAAATGAAATGGATAAGATTTATGTAATCGTATACAGAAAAAACACCCATGTTAAATTAGCACTGCTCAGTGTTCATATGTGTGCACACTACAGAGTTAAAGTACCATTGAAGCAGTGTTGAAGTTAATGAGATAATTCAGTGGTGATTGAGCATTAATTATGAACACCTGCTGTTAACAAGCAGAATCACTGAAGAACAGAGAAACACAAGAACTTCCACTGACTTCAGACACAGCCTTAGATGAAATCAACTATAGATAAAAGAAGACATTAAATCTCTCAAGTTCTCAGCAGAGGAGGATTAAACAACTCCACAAACAGCATTACCAGCTTCACTTATTACTAACCAGACTGACTTTATTTAATATCCGGTTTAATGAAATCATATTTTGTATTTTAAAGTCACCATAATGGTGGATAGCATTTGGTTTAGTTGGGCTCTTGACCCTTAACATTTATATTTAGAATATTCTTTTGGCTGTTATAATTGTGTGTTTGTAAAGCACATTTGTTGTAGCAAAAAAAGCCACGAGAAAGTGAGATCAGGTGATGTTGGCCGTTTACTGGTGTAATACAAAGTTATCGTCACGTAATTGCCTGAATCCCTGAACTTAATCAGCGTCTAATACTTTGGTCATAGATTTTTATTTAAAATATTTTTAGAGTAAAAGTCATTTGATTTTACAACATCAGAGCAATGCTGTTCATTAAATAATATAAATGATTTTAAAAACATGTAATACAGTAATCTTCTTCTGCTAAGATGTTACTTAGACATCAATAATCAGTGTATGATTCTCAACAATGGTGACAATCAATGAAATGCTACATGCTGCAGTGCATGCTGGGTACCACCAATCAAAACTCACCCATATCTCCCAGCATGCACTGATTATCTGGATATTTTGTTTGATTGTCACCATTGTTGAGATTCATACGCTGTTTCTTGATGTCTGTGTGCATCTAAGTGATGCCATAGATTAAAGGTTTGATTCAC
This sequence comes from Phoxinus dragarum, assembly GCA_033366665.1. Classification (NCBI taxonomy): domain Eukaryota; kingdom Metazoa; phylum Chordata; class Actinopteri; order Cypriniformes; family Leuciscidae; genus Phoxinus; species Phoxinus dragarum. Next base: position 18,074 of record JARPMJ010000389.1, on the reverse strand, counting down.
TAAATAAATATTTTTAAAAAACATGGATATTGTTTTACAAATAACACTGCTAGATATGCTGTAGAATAAAATTATTATGAATAGAACAACAATTTAATCAAAGCATTAGGCGGATAATAAGATCAGGGAGCCAGACAATTGGATGATGATATCAACACCAATTAAAAGCCAACATCACCTGATCTCACTTTCTCATGGCTTTTTTGCTACATCAAATGTGGTTTACAAACACAAAATTATAACAGCCAAAGAATAATTTATATTAAAGAGTTAAGGGTCAAGAGCCCAACTAAAGCAAATGCTATCCACCATTATGGCGACTTTAAAATACAAAATATGATTTAATTAAATCGGATATTAAATAAAGTAAATCTGCTTAGTAATAAGTGAAGCTGGTAATGCTGTTTGTGGAGTTGTTTAATCCTCCTCTGCTGAGATCTTCACATATTTAATGTCTTCTCTTAATTTTAGTTGATTTCATCTAAGGCTGTGTCTGAAGTCAGTTGTAGTTCTTGTGTTTCTCTGTTCTTCAGTGATTCTGCTTGTTAACATCAGGTGTTCATATGTAATGCTCAATCACCTCTTAATTATCTCATTAACTTCAACACTGATTCAATTGTACTTTAACTCTGTAGTGTGCACACATATGAACACTGAGCAGTGCTAACTTAACATGGGTGTTTTTCTGTATACGATTACATAAATCTTATCCATTTCATTTACATATGACTGACAAATATGAATCACATTCAGTTTATTAATACAATTACATAAATCTTATCTGTTTCATTTATATATGACTTAAAAATATGAATCACATTCAGATTATTAATTGGTTTATGTTAAAACTATGTAATCCAAATGGATGGAAATTTGTTATGCAAATCAAATACATAAATCTTATGTTTAGACATAAAAAACAATTTTGAGTGCAGTTTTTCAGCCAGGAGATAGAACTAATTAGTGAAATCAGCTGACTGAGTTCATGGGTGGAATAAACATATGGCAGGACTTTTACTTTCTGACCCCTGGACTTTCCACCTCTGCTCAGAGTACATATTGTCCCATTCTACAAAGTGTTAAAAGTGTTAAAGCTAATGAGATAATTAAGTGATTAATTAAGAGATGATTGAGCATTAGTGATGAACACCTGAATCAATGAAGGAAAGAGGAACACAAGAACTACAACTGACTTCAGCCACAGCCTTAGATGTCTACAAACTCCCAAACAGCATTACCAGCTTCACTTATTACTAACCAGACTGATTTGGTTCCTGCCATGCTTCTACAGAAGTTATTTTTTGAGAATTAAATGTTTTTTGAGGTTTAAATGTTGATGGTAAAAATATAATGCCACCATTATAGAGATCGGTGTTTGCTTTAGTTGGGCTGGTGACCCGTCACTCTCTGTTATATATTTTGTTCTGCAACAACATATATAATGCAGTTAAAAGCAGTGCTAAAAGCAGTAAAATCAGACTATGTCAGCGTATCATTGAAATCTGAACTTATTGAATGTAAAATCCCTAATCAGTGTTTTATTATTAGTACATTTGAGGGCTTTGCCTTGTGTACCCTGTTAATCTACATCCATTATTTATCTTGTGGAATATTAAAACTGTTAAGTGCATACAATATATTATTCTGCAGTTTTTTACCGAAGTCACATACAGCAAAAATCAGCATACAAATCTCGACAATGGTGACAATAAACAAAAAGTTTCATGCTGCAATGCATGCTGGGTATCATAATAAAAAAAAATCCCAGCATGCACTGCAGTATGGATAATTATTGTCACCACTGTTGAGGATTGTATGCTAAGTGTTGATGTCTAAGTGTATATTTTCAAAAGATACAGATGTGCATTTACAATTGTTTATAATTATTTTTTATTTTTTTTACATATTTACTATAAATGAACCTCAGTCAATAACAAAATAAAAATTTAATTGATAAATGATCTTTTAACAAATATCTCTTTATGAGTTTAATTTAAGTAACATGCACGCATACAAGCATATTTGTATTTTAAACGGTTTGTTCATCAAAGCTCAAGTGTTTATCATGAAACACTATTGCAAATTCCTAAAGAAGCTTGCTTTGAAAATTAAATGGGTCACGAGACCAACTAAAGCAAACATTGATCACCATAATGGTAGCATACTTTTTTGATCACTTAAATATCAACTCTCAACAATCAATTCCGTAGACGTCTGACAGAAATAAAGTCAGTCTGGTTAGTAATAAGTGAAGCTGTTAATGCTGTTTGTGGAGTTGTTTATTCCTCCTCTGCTGATATCTTCACAGATTTAATGTTTTCTTCATTTGATTTCAACTAAGGGTGTGATTGAAGTCAGTTGTAGTTCTTGTGTTTCTCTTTCCTTCAGTGAGTCTGCTTGTTAACATCAGGTGTTCATCACTAATGCTCGAACATCACTTAATTAATCATATAATTATCTCATTAACTTTAACTCTATAGTTTGGGACAATATGTACTTGAGTAATGTTGATTTAACACTCTGGATTTTGTTGTGTACCTGTAACGTTGTATTAATCATTAAGAGCTTGATTAGCTTGTCCAGGTGTGTTTGATTAGGGCTGGAGCTAAACTCTGCAGGAAAGTGGATCTCGTGCTCCAGAGTTGAGGACCCTTGGTGTATTAAATGCCACTACATCTGAAAGCAGGTGATGGAGATTTACTATTAATCAAGGAACCGGCTTTGCTGATTAGATGCGCCTAACAATGTCATGCGATATATCGCCCAGCCCTAATTGTTAGGCGCATCTAATCAGTAAAGCCGGTTCCTTGATTAGTAATAAATCACCATCACCTGCTTTCAGATGTAGCAGCATTTACTACACCAGGGGTTCTCAACTCTGGACCACGAGATCCACTTTCCTGCAGAGTTTAGATCCAACCCTAATCAAACACACCTGAACAAGCTAATCAAGCTCTTCATGATTACTACAACATTACAAGTACACAACAAAATCCCCAGTGTTAAATCAACATTGCTCAGAGTACATATTTTCCCAATCTATAGAGTGTTAAAGTTAATGAGATAATTATATGATTAATTAAGTGACGTTTGAGCATTAGTGATGAACACCTGCTGTTAACAAGCAGAATCACTGAAGAAAAGAGAAATACAAGAACTACAACTGACTTCAACTACAGCCTTAGTTGAAATCAAATGAAGAAAACATTAAATCTGTGAAGATATCAGCAGAGGAGGAATAAACAACTCCACAAACAGCATTACCAGCTTCACTTATTACGAACCAGATTGACTTTATTTTTGTCACAAGTCTACGGAATTGATTGTTGAGAGTTGATATTTAAGTGATCAAAAAAGTATGCTACCATTATGGTGGTCAATGTTTGCTTTAGTTGGTCTCGTGACCCATTGAAACTTTAAGCATTTGCAATAGTTTTTCATCATAAACACTTGAGCATTGCTGAATAAAAAGTTCAAAATACAAATATGCTTTTATGCGTGCAAGATGCTTTAATGAAACTCAAAAATAGATATTTGTTAAAGCTCATTTGTCACAAAATTATTATTTTATTTTGGTTATTGACTGGGGTTCAGGTATAGTAAAAAAAAGGTATAATAAACATTGTCAGGGCTCATTTATATCTTCTGAAAATATACACTTAGACATCAACACTTACCATACAATCCTCAACAGTGGTGACAATAATTATCCATACTGCAGTGCATGCTGGGATTTTTTTTTTCAAATTATGATACCCAGCATGCATTGCAGCATGAAACTTTTTGTTTATTGTCACCATTGTTGAGATTTGTATGCTGATTTTTGCTGTATGTGAGTTCAGTAAAAATGGTTTGGGTAGTTTGTAGATCTAAGTAAATCTTAGTAAATCTAAGGCTGTGGCTGAAGTCAGTTGTAGTTCTTGTGTTCCTCTTTCCTTCATTGATTCAGGTGTTCATCACTAATGCTCAATCATCTCTTAATTAACCACTTAATTATCTCATTAACTTTAACACTTTTAACACTCTGTAGAATGGGAAAATATGTACTTGAGCAATGTTGATTTAACACAGGGGATGTTGTTGTGTACCTGTAACGTTGTAGTAATCATGAAGAGCTTGATTAGCTTGTCCAGGTGTGTTTGATTAGGGTTGGAGCTAAACTCAGCAGGAAAGTGGATCTCGCGGTCCAGAGTTGAGGACTCCTGTACTACACAGAGCCGTAGTTAACTGACAAGCTGAGCCATATCGCATTAATTATCGCAGGCGATACGTCCGCGATAATTATGCGATATTGCTCAGCTTGTCAGTTAACTACGGCTCTGTGTAGTAAATGCCACTACATCTGAAAGCAGGTGATGGTGATTTACTACTAATCAAGGAACCGGCTTTACTGATGAGATGCGCCTAACAATGTCAAGCGATATATTGCCCAGCCCTACGTCTTAGCACTTTTATCATTCATCTGGCAGGTCACACATGCACTAATGCTGTCCTGCACCCACATGTCCATGCCGGGCCACCAGTATAAGTCACGCAGCCTCTGCTTGGTGCGCACAACACCCTGGTGAGTTTCATGTGCCAGGTCCACCAGCTGTTTTCTCAGGGCCACAGGCACTAGCCGTCGGTGAGGGCCCCTGTATATTGTCACATCTTGGACTGAGAATTCATCTCTAGTAGCAAAGTAGGGTTTGAGAACTGCAGGTAGGGACTTTGCTGTTTTAGGCCACACCTTTTTTATCTGTGCCCTGATGGCAGTAAGCTCGGGCATGCCTCACATGCCACAGTGAAGTCCTTCACTGAGGGAGCTTTCAGTTCTGTGTCCAGCAGAGATACAAGTTCAGGCTCAGTCACTGGCTCTGCATTCTCTCTTGATGGTAGGGGCAAACGGTAGAGACAGTCAGCAGCATAGTTTTGTGCTCCTGCACGATACACCACGTCATACGTGAAGCAAAGAAGTCTGGCTGACCACCGGGCAATACGCATTCCCGCGTGCCCAAGTCCTTTTGTGTGTAGCAGTGTGGTCAGAGCCTGCTGATCTGTACGCAGTGTAAATCTTGTCCCCCATAGAAAAGTCCTCCACTTTTCCACAGCCCACACACAGGCTAACGCCTCCTTTTCTACGATATATTTTTTTCTACGAGTATTTTCATTTCATTCATTCTACACGCTAAGTGAATGTGAGGCAAAAGCAACTGTGCGCTCCGTGTTATCAGAGTGCATTTGTGTCAGTATAGCCCCCAACCCATAATCTGAAGCGTCTGTAGACACAATTGTAGGAAGGCAGGGGTCAAAGACGCATAGCGCTGAACTGGTTACAATGCGAGTCTTGACCGTGTCAAAGCTTGACTGTGCTGCTGACATCCACTGGAATGTGTCGTCACGCAGGCAGTCTCGCATGGGCTCCACCAGAGATGCATAGTTTTTCACAAATTTAGCACACCATGCCGTGAGCCCCAGGAATGAGCGCAGTGTGGTGGCGTCGCTAGGCGCTGGAGCAGCAGTAATAGCCTTGAGGTGATCTTTGTCTGGCAGCAAACCCTGGGCTGAGATGGTGTGTCCAAGCTGTGTGTAAGCTGGTCTGGTTGAAATGGCATTTTTCATTGTTGAGCTGGAGGCCAGCTTCCTTTAGCGCAGCAAGCACCATCTGCAGGTTACGATCATGCTCCTCCTTTTCTGTGCCATAGACTATTACATCATCCAGATAGTTCCCCCTTGAGGTCTTTCAGCACCAGAGACATCATCTTGGAGAACGCACTTGGAGTTGAACACAGTCCATATGGAACCCGACGAAACCTGAATAGCCCTTCGTGAGTTATAAATGCAGTCATATCTCTGCTTTACTCTGCCAGTAACACCTGATTATAAGCATTTGCCAAATCAATGGTGGATTTCAGAAAAAAGATCATCCATATGGGGAAGTGGGTGACTGTCCATTACTACAGCCTTGTTTGGGACCCGTAAGTCCACGCACATTCTCACTGAACCATTCTTTCGTCGTGTGACCACGATGGGTGATACCCATGGAGATGCATCAATCCTCTCTATCACATCCATTTCTAACAATCTCTCCAATTCAGCAGAGACAGCTTGTTTAACAGAGAGTGGAAGTCTCCGCAGCTTTTGTTGAACAGGCTGGATGTCTTCCCTGACTTTTTACCCGGTGAATGAAACCTTTAGCAAGACCTAGTTTCTCCCCCGTCACTGATCCGTCTTTGATCTCTCTGATCTCTGTCACTTGGCCCGCAGGTGAGAGCACGCTGTTGTCGTCAATAGAAAGTCTCAGTGCTCTGAATAAGTCCATTCCCAGCAGAGCTGTGCCGGTCTTCACGACGTACCCCACATAGCAACATTTTGTCGGCCCACATCTGGCACTTGTGGAATGCGGATCTGGCCCACATGCAGCGTGGAATGACGGCCCTTGGGTGGCCCACTCCTGTTTGCCAGATCTGGGCAACAAGCAGGCCATAGCAATGCCACATGTCAGCCAAGAGCAAAGAAATAAACCAGATCTGGAGCTTATCTGAGCCACAAAACCTGTGTATATTAAATATGAAGTCATTTCAGCCTTAATAAAGTCTGTTAACAAGTAGAATCACTGAAGGAAAGAAAAGAACAGAAAAAAAAAAGACAAGCAGAAACACAAGAACTAAAACTGACTTCAGTCACAGCCTTAGAAGAAATCCACTGAAGAGAAAAGACATTCAATCTGTGAAGATCTCAGCAGAGGAGGATTAAACATCTCCACAAACAGCATTACCAGCTTCACTTATTAATAACCAGACTGACTTTATTTCTGTCAGACGTCTACAAAAGTTTTATTGAGAATTAACAGAGGTTAAACTCTGTTTAATTTGAAGTTACCGTAATGGTGATTAGTGTTTCCATTAGTTGGGCTCTTAACTCTTAAAATATTTATTGTCCATTTTGGCTGTTTTGACTGTGTTTTTCAAAAACATTTGCAGCAGCAAAGAAACCTAAAGTGAAACTAGATCAGATGATAATGGTGATCTGTTGATGGTTATATTAATCATGAAATAGACTGATTCACTAATGTCATTTGACTCTAACAATTGTGTTGTACCATTAATGTATTCATATCTCAAACCCTGTGTTTCTGCCTCATGAGATCTGGCAATATTACAACAATATGTTAGAAGATTTTAACAAACACGAGGACAAAAATCTGATCAATCATAACACACACAGACATCAATAATCAGCGTATGAATCTCAACAATGGTGATAATTACCTGGCTGCAATGCATGCTGGGTACCAGCATTGAAAAAAACTCCCAGCATGCATTGCAACATGAATCAATTATGCAGCTGAATTGTCCTATTATTTTGTTTAATTCTAAATATTTGCTTTTATTTTGTTGCTGTTGTTTTTGTTGTGACTTAGTAGATTTTCAGTGCTGTTCTGAAATTATCTGTTTATCTTGTTGATTGTCACCATTTATGAGATTCATACACTGATTGTTGATGTCTGTGTGTGTCATTGCAGGCTAGCTTTTTGTGATTGTGTTTGTTAAAATCTTCTAACTGATTGTTGTAATATTGCCAGACCTCATGCTGCAGTAACACAGGGTCTGTGATGTGCAAACACTAATGGAACACAACTGTTATATTCAAAAAACATCTGTGAATCAGTCTATTTCATGATGATTATAAAATCATTAACAGATCACCTTCATCACCTGACCAGATTCACATTAGCTTTCTTTGCTGCTGAAAATGTGTTTGACACGCTGTCATAGCAGCCATAAAAACATAATAAGATTTAAGAGCCCAACTAATGCAAACACTAATCACCATTACGGTAACTTCAAATTAAACAGAGTTAAACCTCTGTTAATTCTCAATAAAACTTTTGTAGACGTCTGGCAGAAATAAAGTCAGTCTGGTTATTAATAAGTGAAGCTGGTAATGCTGTTTGTGGAGTTGGTTAATCCTCCTCTGCTGAGATCTTCACAGATTTAATGTCTTTTCTCTTCAGTGAATTTCTTCTAAGGCTGTGACTGAAGTCAGTTTTAGTTCTTGTGTTTCTGCTTGTCTTTTTTTCTGTTCTCTTCTTTCCTTCAGTGATTCTACTTGTTAACAGACTTTATTAAGGCTGAAATGACTTCATATTTAATATACACAGGTTTTGTGGCTCAGATAAGCTCCAGTTCTGGTTTATTTCTTTGCTCTTGGCTGACATGTGGCATTGCTATGGCCTGCTTGTGGCCCAGATCTGGCAAACAGGAGTGGGCCACCCAAGGGCCGTCATTCCACGCTGCATGTGGGCCAGATCCGCATTCCACAAGTGCCAGACGTGGGCCGGATCTGGGCCGACAAAATGTTGCTATGTGGGACAGTATGGCTGGTACTGTAATGGTCGCATACTGCACTGTAGCTGGCAGGCAACCCAGCAATGGAACATCAGCTTTGGTGTTAGTCACTAACCTTTTTTCTGGCTCAGCAAGCGGCACACCAATGAAGTGCGCTCTGTAGAGGTGCTCAGAAATGATTGACACAGCCGATCCCGTATCCACCACTAGCTCCACAGTACGGGAAGTTGCCTATGCATTTATGGCTTCTGTGCATTTAATTTTGTCATCTAGTTGTCCATTTTCTATCATTCGCACCGTATTCATTTCCAGAATAACCACTTCTCCTACCTTGGCCGTTGTTTGCTTGGACTTACATACACGGGCGAAGTGTCCAACCTTATTGCAGTTTCGGCAAGTCACTTTCCTTGCAGGCCAATCCTGAGCATTTGCCAGGTGAGCTGCTCATCCACATCTAAAACAGTTTTGATCCTGTTTCAGTGCTGTTGCAGGCTCTGCGGAGTAACTGCTCTTTGCTCTGTTTCTGAATGGACATTTCGGTCGCGCCTTCACCACGTGCACTGGAGCGTGCGGCTCTGAAGCTAGATTCTGAGCATGTCCGATGGCTGCTTCCACTTGACACGCCAACTTTACTGCTGAATCCAGAGTGAGATCTGCCTCAGTTTGTACTAACAGTCTCACGTATTTTTACACAGCTAGCATGCTCAATCAGTTGGTCCCGTATCATTTCGTCTGTGTTCCCAGAAAACCAGCACGTTGTAGCTAACTCACGTAGCGCGCCCACATACTCGGCTACAGTCTCATACGGTCTCTGTACTCTTTGTCTGAACTTGTGTCGTTCCACCACGACATTTATTGCTGGACTGAAATGTGCACGCAGTGCAGCCACTGCTGAATCATAGGTTGCACCTACATTCGTGAGTGTATAAAATACACGTTGACCTTCGGTGCCCAAGCAGTGTAGGAGAATTGCACGTTTCCTCGTGTCGGGCCAGTTGTCCCCCTCCGCGTGAATAGAGAGCAGGTAATTACCGAACATTTTCATCCACATATCGAACGGGATGGTAGGTTGTCCACTGCATGGTAAGAACAACGCAGGAAGTGGCACACCGGCAGTCGCCATCCTCGTCGCCAATTAGTTATGTCTCAATATAAACCGCAGCAGAACAGACGAGAGCTACACGCTAGCTTCAGCTTCAACTTGTTTATTTTACTTCTTCTTCTTCTTACCAACATCCAGTACCATGTAAGGGGTCTACAGCTCCCTCTACTGGTTAAGGCGTAACTCAATACACAACACTCCCCTCTTTGAAAAATATAAACTCTACACTGTACAATGCCTTTAGTTGAGAGATTTCGATGACTACAGCGCTGTGAGTCTTGATGACTGCAGCTACCAACAGCTCGTGTTCTCAATAAAGAATCCAGTCTCCTGGTCTTCGCTTCTGAGTTTCCGACACTTTAGAAGAAAAAGTTCACAAAAGGACATTCTTTAAAACGTCGTCTTCATTCGGGTTCGAACAGTGTGAGAGAGCGCAACAATGACAGAACTTTAGCAGTTTAATTTTTGCCGTAAAGCAATTCTTTACATCGCGAGACCTGATATCACGCGATACTTCCTGACGCGGCGTCCGGCGGCCCGCGGGATCAAAATTGCAAGTGTGGTTTTTTCCGCTCACATGCGATAGGGGGGTGCGAGACGACCACAATTCAACCCGAAAAAAAAAGTAATATAACCATTCCAATGACTCTGAGCTGTTCAGTTAAGGTAAAAAAACCCCTGCATAGTTCACCTTTAATGTTAAAATGGAGTCAGACAGTGTTGGAGAGACTCAAGAAGAAGCGACAACATGTAGAACCAACAGGACGTCTCTGAATGGTTAGTTGATGAATTTATGTTGAGGATGTGGATTTAAATATCGTCAACTAGCATATTCTGTCATGGTAATTATAAATCGCTCGTATAGGAACTGTTGTAAGATGCACACAGAGTGACTTTCTATTGCATGTGAAAAGATGGATGCTAAAGTTTGAGCTGACTCACAAATGTACTCGACTACAACAACTCTTCCTCTTCTCAACATGGACTGCATGTTCCCCGGGGGCGGGGTTTATGTACATTTTAGGGTTGGTGATGTCACTAATTTTTGTAGTCCTTTTCTTTAAAAGCAAATATCTTCATTTGCTTGTAACTTTGCAGAAGTTGTTCATGTTCAAACAACAACATTACACACAAATTAAAGTTAGCAAAGTGAAATCATACTCAATCACTCATTAAAACTAGTTTAGAGTCCTTTATACACTCACAGACATTAACATTCGTCAAATGAAACACAACAATGGTGACATTCTTCATGCTAGCATAAAAAATACATTCATGACTCCCAGCATGCATTGCGACATGATTTAATTATGCAGCTGAATTATTTTTTGATTGTCACCATTGTTGAGGTTTTTATGACAAGTGCTGATGTCTAAGTGTGTAATTTTAACTTTTAACTGTAATTTGCACTAGATCAGTGGTTCTCAAATCCAGTCCTCCAGCAAAATCCCCAGAGTTAAATTAACTCTGCTCAGAGAACATTTGGTCCCTTTCTACAGAGAGTTAAAATAACTCTGAATCAGAGTTAAAGTTAATGAGATACTTAAGTGATTAATTAAGTAATGATTGGGCATTAATGATGAACACCTGCTGTCAACAAGCAGAATCACTGAAGGAAAGAGAAACTCAAGAACTACAACTGACTTCAGCCACAGCAAGATCTCAGCAGAGGAGGATTAAATAACTCCACAAACAGCATTACCAACCTCAATTATTACTAACCAGACTGACTTTATTTCTGTCATACGTCTACAGAAGGTCTTAGTGAGAATTAACAGAGGTGTAGATGTTGAGGATTTATTGAATTTTTTTTTGTTACCATTCTGGAGACCAGTGTTTCCTTTAGTTGTGCAGTTTTACTCTTTATTTTTTTTTTGTGTGAGATTGTTGTTTTTGTAACTGGTTTTACCAAAACATGTAAATAGTTACAAAGAATGTCAGGAACAAAGGCAAAAAGTTTTCAACAACAAAAAGTCGAATAATTTGTTTATCTCATCACTGTCCAACAGTGGTTATTTGATGTTAATAGATTATATTCACTAAAAATACTCCCTTACCACAGATCAGACAATCTGAATTTAGATTTTTGAAATTAATTATGGGATTTTTTTTTTTAGACACAGACATCAAGAATCAGCATATGAATCTCAACAATGGTGGCATGTTTCATTCCGCAATGCATGCTGGGAGCCACAATGGTATAAAACTCACAGCTCCCAGGATGCATTGCAGCATGAAACATGTCACCATTGTTGAGATTCATATGCTGATTCTTGACATCTGTCTTACAAGAAAAAAAAAATCCCTAAAAAGTGTTTTAAAAATTCTAAATTCAGATCATCAAATCTGTAGCGAGTTTCATTCTGAAAATAATCTACTAATATCCAAAAAACACTTTTGGATAGTAATGAGAGAAGTGCATAACTCTACTTTTTACAATTGAAAACTATATCACCTGATCATCTTTGTTTCTGGCTTTCTTTGTAACAATTTACATGTTTTGGTAAAACCAGTTACAAAAAGCACAAACTCACAAAAAAAAATAAAGAGTAAAACTGCCCAACTAAAGGAAACACTGGTCTCCAGAATGGTAACCAAAAAATTTCAATAAATCGTCAACATCTACACCTCTGTTCATTCTCACTAAGACCTTCTGTAGACGTCTGACAGAAATAAAGTCAGTCTGGTCAGTAATAAGTGAGGTTGGTAATGTTGTTTGTGGAGTTATTTAATCCTCCTCTGCTGAGATCTTGCTGTGGCTGGAAGTCAGTTGTAGTTCTTGAGTTTCTCTTTCCTTCAGTGATTCTGCTTGTTGACAGCAGGTGTTCATCATTAATGCCCAATCATCACTTAATTAATCACTTAAGTATCTCATTAACTTTAACTCTGATTCAGAGTTATTTTAACTCTCTGTAGAGAGGGACCAAATGTTATCTGAGCAGAGTTAATTTAACTCTGAGGATTTTGCTGCGTGGAGTCTCTCCAACAAGCGGATGATCTGATGCAGGTGTGTTAAATAAGGGAGACATACAAAATGTTCAGAGCATTGGGTCCCGAGGACTGGATTTGAGAACCACTGCACTAGATAACATTATATTAACATTCAGGAAACTGGACATTTTTATGTTCTTTGAATGTTGGAAATCAACGTATAATGTTGAATTTTAAATCAAAATTAAGAAGTCAAGAAAACTGGACATTTTTCACGTTCCCCCGAACCAACACTGAATATTTGGAGAACGTTCTTATAACAAAAATCTGTTAGCTGGGATGGAATTTTTGTTGTTTCAAAAATATTTATTTATTTGTGTCTTTTCTGTGGTTTGGTTTATAGTGCTTCCAACATTTGAAGTGATATTAAAACCTAGCAAGTCTTTCTTCCATGTGGGTGACGAGAGCCTGACAGTCGACATTGAAGCCAAGTAAGACAACATATTTATTTATAGTATATATGGTTCACTGTATAAATTAATCTATAATGTGTAGTAAACACATTGATTTAAAATAGATTTGTATGTAATTCTTTCAGGACCACTTCTAGGACAATTACCAAAAAGTTTGAATTGGCGGTATGGAAGAAACATTAATGATATCTGTAACACATCAATGTTTTTAATGACAGTTACACTGCCATTCAAACGTTTTTGATCAGTAAGATATTTAATCTTTTTAAAAGAAGTCTCTTCTGCTTACGGATCAAAAACTTTTGAACGTCAGTGTACATTAGGGAATGTCAGAAGCTAAAGTCTGACTGAACGAGCTGGAGAATGTGGAGGGTAATTAGCTCTTGAGCAACACAATGAAAGCAGCTGAAGTATAACTAAAAAAGCAGCTTAAATAGAAATTCTGTGACAAGCTGTAGATTTGAAAATCATGCTTCCCTCTTTTATTGTTGAATCACGGACGCTACACCAGGTATTTTGCCAAGAAATCTCTATTTATTATTTTAAAACATATATGTCAGACAGAGAGAAACAAGCAATAAGGTTACATGAAAGGAGCCATTACAAATTTCTCTGTTCCCCATTCTCTATTCTCTATTCTCTCACCCTATCATGCCAGCTGTAAATGGTTTCAGGGTGTTTCTTCTTACCCCCTCATATTTCTCCTTCCTCTCACATCCTCATGCCTCTGTGTTTCTCTGCGGTGGTACAGTAAGATTGAGCTTATATACATCACAGAGAGACTTAGTTAGAACCTTGTGTGGCATTCAAAACAAGAATTTCACCCAGGGAATGATTTTACTCCCTTATTAAAATTATATTAATACAATTAAGGACACACAGGTACACGTACAATACAGCCAAAGACGATGTTCAACTTTGAAGAAACTACTTTTATTTCAATAATTTAAAACACTGTAAAACCATCTCTCGGGGAAGAGAACACAAAAGAAAAAAAAACACAAAATAACTAATTTATAAATGCTGAGGCTTACCGATGGAGGAGAAAGCAGTCAAAGGCAGTCAGAAATCCCAGGGAAAGTTCCCCAGTAAACACACAACCACACCACAGTGAACACAAAGGAAAACGAGAAAGTCAACAGGACACCGGAAGGGGACACTACCACCCAGACACAAACACCACATCGGCTCTCAGTCACTGTAACAAAAAAAAAAAAGAATGAAACAAGCACACACACACACTCCATTAACAAGGATACACCAAAAAGAATAGAAAATACAGAAAATCTAAATATTTAAATGAAAGGAACTAACCACTTATCAGAGAGTACAGACAATGACTGCCAAAACCAGCAATGGTTATAAAAGGGCAGTATAAAGAAAACTATATATATATCTCTAAAGATATATAAATCCAGTAATCAGAAAAAAAAGAAATCAACAAAATATAAATAAAATTTTTAATCTAAATTGGAATAAAAAAAAAAAAAAAAAAAAAATCCTTAATCAGAAAATTATAATATAAAGCCCCAACCCCTTGAGCTATATTCAAACATCATAAAAACAATAGCCCACATGAAACAAATGGCACATACTTTTGACCATGCAGGCATAATTGCCCCGTAGGCAAGATGAGTGCACAGCAATCTGCTCCAGTTGCTGGTACAATACATACATATAATGCAAACAGTAGTTCAGGGAAACCAACAGTCCAGGAAAGACAGCCGTACAGGTCAAAACAGTGTCTGCAACACAGCCGTAAAGGCAAAACAGTGTCTCTGTTTAAAACAGAAGATCTCTCTTAGCAATTCAGGCTAATCTTCAGCTAGCATCATCACATGGTTTTATATGTTGATAGTTCATCAACATGTATGATATACGTTTTTCTACCTGAATCAATTTGCTTTGGCAAAACAGTTGATTAAGTTGACAGCAAGAAAATTTACTTTTACGAGCAAAAAAAAATATTTTTGTGAAAAAAACATGCTTATCACTGCACCATGAGGTCCACTCCTTTATGGCCAAGGAGAAATGGGAGGGGCTTGAAAACATAATGGTCACATAACCACAAATGTGTTCCATTGCCTAGATACAGGGGGTGTCTCACATTACCCGATGTCTCACTTTACCCCACTCTCCTTCAGTTTTTACAGCAGAAATTGTATGTGCTTTCATAGGTATCTGTTTGGACAGAAGGTGGAAGGAAATGCGTTTGTGGTGTTTGGTGTGATGGATGGTGAAAAGAAAACAAGTATTGCTTCCTCTCTGAATAAAGTTCAGGTGAGACATATTAAACATCTAGTTGAGATAAAACCTAGAAGTTAAATATGAAATTACATTTTTAATGCATCTTGTTTACTGCATGGTTGTTGTATTTATCATATGAATAGATAAGGGAAGGAGAAGGTACTGCACAACTGACCAGGAAGATGATCACTAACACCTTTCCAGACATTGAGCAGCTGGTTGAACGATCAATCTATGTTTCAGTCAGTCTTCTAACAGAAAGTGGTAAGACTCAACAGAGACTGTACATCTGCATGCACATGTGTGATTGACAGAAGTGTATAGTCCAGGGGTAAGAAAGTAGAAGTCCTGCCATATGTCTAGTCCACCCATGACCTCAGTCAGCTGATTTCTATCTCTTGGCTGAAAAACTGATAATTAGCAAATCCAGGTGATTGGAACAAAATACTGAGGAGGACTTTTACTTTCTGAACCTGGATCTCAGCAGAGGAGGATTAATCAACTCCACAAACAGCATTACCAGCTTCACTTATTACTAACCTGACTGACTTTATTTCTGTCAGATGTCTACAAAAGTTTTTTATTGAGAATTAACAGTGGTTTAACTCCAATTTGTTTCATTTGAAGACACCATAACAGTGATTAGTGTTTCCATTAGTTGGGCTCTTAACTCTTCATTATTTATTTTGTGGCTGCTGTGACAAATGTTTGGCAAACACATTTGCAGTAGCAAAGAAAGCTAAAGTTAATCAAGATCTGGTGATGATGGCTACATGTTGATGGCTTTATAAACATCATGATGTCACTGATCTAATTTGTATAATACAATTGTGTTGTTGCATTAATATATTCATATCACAAATCCTATTACAGTAATCAAATCCATCAGCATTATACCTATCAGTGAAAATATTTTAACAAACAAAAGTTTTAGCTACAGTGACACACACAGTTATCAACAATCAGTGTATGAGTTTCAACAATGGTAACAATACAAAATATGCAGATAAACAGATCAACTCTGAACATCACAAAAGCTACTAAATTTCACAACAAAAACAACAGCAAAAACAAAAGAAAATATTTAGTTTTAAACAAAAAAATAGGATAATTCAGCTGCATAATTTATTCATGTTGCAATGCATGCTGGGAGTTTTGTACTATGCTGGTACCCAGCATGCATTGCAGCAAGGTACTTTTGATTGTCTCCATTGTTGAGATTCATACTCTGATTATTGATGTTTGTCATCGTAGATTAACATTTAATGCTCAAGTTTGTAAAATTCTTCTAACTGCTTTTAACAAAGGATTTATGATGTGAAATTATTAATTGAACACAATTGTTAGATGTGAAAAATATCAGCAAAGCAGTGAAACCGCAGTGACATTTAATAAGATATGCATGGAATTTTATATATTTTAATCATGAATATGCGGAAAAGCTATCTTCTGGCCACGAAAAATAACTTCCTGTTCTATAAAAATACTAATTTAAGTATCACAAATGTAAAGCTTGTAGCTTAAATCGAACATTTTAGTGACTTGAGACATGAGCTTTAGGCAGTTCCATTAAATGAATATAATGCATTTAATACATGAATTACAAAACAAACAAATGACGACAGTTACACACGTAATATACAGAATAATAGCAGTGGATGAAGAAAGAGGAAGTAAGAATGAGAGAGTGAAGATGAGAGAGAGGGAGAAATAAAGAGAGAGAGATCACAGAATGATCTCTGTAGCTTATGGCAAAAATCACAAGTTAACCTTTTGAGAGACAACAACGAATCAAATCACCTTAAACGCATTAAAAGCTCGCTAAAGCTTATACTTGTATGGGGTTCTCTTATGTGTTGCTGAGGAAAGGAAGCGCGCGTGCGTGGGTCCTCGTGCGGAGCGCGCGTGTGGCAGGGATTTTGAAAGTCCCTTGCAAGTGAAGTCACCGAATAAATAATTCAGGCTAAGTTCGTTTCACTCTTAGGTGGAAGCGAACAAAGGAGAATTTGAAAACAAAGACAAAAGACTAAGACTAAAGAAAAGAAAAGAAGAGAACACGTGTCCGAAGAGCGCCGGGTGCGCGCAGAGGTGCGTGTTTTCTGGTTATAGGAAGGGACAGAGAGAGCGAACGAACCTGAGTTCGGCTCTTTAAGGAATTATTGTTCACGTTTTCTTTTGCGTGAGTGGCCAATCAGTTATTAGAACTTGAGGCGGGAAAAACGTTCCTTTGTTCGGACCGTCCAACCCCCTTCTTAATTTATGGTGGTCTCAGAATTTGAGCCGTATACTTTAGAAAGGTGATTCATATAGTAATAATCCGATCATTGCAACCTATTATCGAGATTCAACTCCGTTAGGTCTCAAGATTTAAAATGATATCAAACACGTCATATGAAAGATTATAGGAATACAAACTACATAAGCTATGCATTTTAGAAGCATTTAAAGTTTGATTAATACACACTAACATTGTAGACACCCCAACATGCCATGGCACATAAACTGCAACACAGAAAAGTATCATATACATTTGGTAATGCCTTAATACAATTAGTTTAAAGAAACGTTTGGGTGTGTGTGAGTGTCTGTGTGTGAATTCCGGAGGTCTTAGTCTCTAGAGAGGCTCATTGGGTCGTAACAGTGTCAGAAGGCAATCAAATCCCAGCCATTTTAGAGTCAAACTGCCCAACTGAATGGAAAACTGATCACCATAATGGTGACCTTTTTTTAAAAAAAAACATCGACATCTAAACTTTTGTCCATAGACATATACCAGTAATAAAGTCAGTCTGGTTAGTAATAAGTGAAGCTGGTAATGCTGTTTGTGGAGTTGTTTATTCCTCCTCTGCTGAGATCTTCACAGATTTAATGTATTTTTTCTCTTCAGTGGATTTCATCTAAGGCTGTGTCTGAAGTCAGTTGTAGTTCTTGTGTTTCTGCTCGTCTCTTTTTCTGTTCTCTTCTTTCCTTCAGTGATTCTGCTTGTTAACA